>JAUZST010054200.1:0-24272 GCA_034779995.1 Parotocinclus haroldoi | reverse complement strand
TAATGTCTAAAAAGCTTCATTTAGGCCTAATTTCTAGTATAGTTATTTATTGCTGAAGTGTAAATTCTCCATAAACTTACACTATCATTTAATGTCCTAATGAACGCGTTGTCAACTTGTATATAGTCATTGCATTCTAATTATTTATAGTCATTTATGTCTGTGTGATGATTTACGCTAAAGTTAAAATGGGTAAGTTGTTTTCCTTTGGACTGGCAACCAAATAAAACCTTCATTGATGCATTGAATTACACTACGAATACAAAACGTTTATGACAGATAATACATCCCGTAGGTAACAGGTCCACCGAACAGTCCAGGCACAGGCAGTGAGGGTCTCGGAAACGAGCTGGAGGCTCCGTACAGACTGGGTGAGCCCATGTGCGCTCCCAGCGGGAAGGGAAAGGCGAAGGCCGGTAACAGAGGCTTGGAGGCCAGTTTTAGTTTCTCTAACTCTGCTTCTTGTAGTCTCTTCGCTTTCGCTCTCCTGTTCTGGAACCAAATTTTCACCTGGGTTTCAGTTAGGTTGAGCGAATTGGAAAACTCCGCTCGTTCTGCGATGGAAAGATACTGCTTCTGCCGAAACTTTCTCTCCAGAGCCAGCAGCTGTGAAGTGGTAAACGGGGTCCTGGGCTTTCTGTTGTTCTTGTGTTTGCGCAAGGCGCACGGAGACGGACTCGAGTGTCCTGTTAACACAAAGTTAATCCAATAAATGTCATGGTTAAATAGAACAGAACTGACAACTTAAGCCCATACAATGTATTTGAACGGGTGTGCAGATTGTTTGTTAAATTGCTGGTTTCAGGTGGGACACGAAAAAACTTTCGCATGCAACAAGCTGACCGGTCCAACAGATCTGTCAACAGTGCCAATGATGCGGTTCTCTTATTGCCTTTTAAAAATTAAGAAGGCCTGTGCCTTGTCTGTCAGATATAATCTACACAGCATATCCTCGAAATGCAATAATTTAGCACTTACTTGGCGGAGAATAGGATGCAGTCTGATACCAGCCTCCCTGACCCTTTTCGTTGCGCTCCTCCGCTTCTCTCTTAGCTACAGCCAGGTTCGAGACGCTGTCCAGCGGTAGCTTTCTGTCGGCGTAAAGAGCCATTGGGGATAGTTGTACGCGTTCCTCTGAAGGAGATATGAGCCCTGACTCTGATGGGGAATATGAAGTCCTGGAAGTGACTCTATCCGATATTAGAGACTCCACGCTAAATGGTAGACTGAACGCTTTACTTTTACATCCTTTCCCGGCTGTTGTGTCGATGCTCTCGGGCTCCTCCGTGTCCGAATGTGTGCGCTTCTGCGCTTCTCCTTCTTGGGAAAGCGGTCCTTGAATAGAGCTCATCGTGGAGGGTAAAGGGGCCATACAACTTCCAAATGTCAGGCCCACTTAATTTCACTCGTCCTCAGTTCTTCTCTTGTCAGTCAGTCAGTCCCTGCGTCTCTTCGACGCTCGCCTCTTTCTTGTGTAGCCCAGAGCTCTACCAGCTTTAAAACTCCCCAAAGTGCGCTTTCTTCGTCGCCGCCCTCCAATCGGGGCTTCATTTTGCGCACATGACTCCTGCCCTACTGGTTTTGATTGGCCAGACTGCTTTCTTAGGGACGGACGTCAAAGCGATTATGAAAGAAATGTTCGTGGTCAATCATAGTTGTCTTGCCGCGCTGCTTTATTGATGACTCCGGGGCTCCGGTGTCTGAGCTATTTGAGAACTTTTGTTGCAATTAACCGGAGGGGCCGTCTGAAGAGAGAGCCTCAGCACTCATTAGCTTAACTTTGATTAAAACCATACCGCAAGCCAACAATATACTTGGTTTTCTTCCGAGTTTTTATTTCACGTACGCAAGATAGCCCGTTTTAAAACATAAACGTGTTGAGTGCTTTTGATAATATATATATAATTTTTTAACATTTAACAATAGCTGCAGCAGACTCTGTTCGTCACTCTAGCAATTTACATCATTTTTACAAAACAAAATACGCGCACAGAAGTTAAAATTAAGTCGTTTTACAAAAAGGGCACCAATTAAATCACGTTTAGCTTGATAGGCTGATATTCAAGGACAATTGATAAACGATGGGATTGAATGAATGACAATTGTGTCACGCTACATTACAGCGGTTTAAAGCTTGTCTTGGCCCTTTAAGACAGCAAAAAAAGCCTCTATTGAAGCGCAACTGGCAAGCCTTCACCGTAAGTCAAAGCATTTCATAAGGCAGACAAGTCGTGCTTTGGAAGGCGCCAGTCTCGGCGAGATCAAAAAGGAAGCTACCTCGGGGAGAGTAAGCAGCGGGTAGCTCCACTTAACCAATTCTCTCCTGCAGCACTTTAATGGCAGGGAAATAAGCGCAGGGCGCCCGGTTCCCACAGACAGCGAGCCGATCCAACATAGCACAAACATCAGCAAACGGCCACCTGATGAATGCTTTATTAACATAAATATTTATTATCTTAAATAAACAATTTTAAACAAAGGCAGAAAAATTGAAACTGACGTTCGTTTTATGCATGCAAAACCTTTGGCCTTTGGATGACAATTAATGCTGAAACAAATCATCATGTTGAATCCTTAACTGTTTGATTTCGTAGTGAATACATGCATGTATTAAAACTGAAGTGGTTATTTATGTGTTCCCCTCATTTTGGAGTGAAAATATGTCTTTGCTGCGTTGGCTTTCAGTCCCATGTTGAAACATACAATTTGACGCGCAGCTGAAATCCAAACAAATCTGTGATATGCAAAACTAATAGGCAACTTTATACGCAGTAATACATTCTTAAACATATACATTTAATTGATGTACTTATAGTCTTTTAGTTATTATGAGGCTACTATTTGGGTTTAAATAATATTTAAAGCATTATTATTATTATTATTATTATTATTATTATTATTATTGTTGTTGTTGTTGTTGTTGTTGTTGTTCATTGCTATTAGCATGATAATTCTAATTGTATTATTATACATATTATTTAATATATTTTAAAATTCATATTTACTAGTCTGCTTTGTGTTTTATCATTTTATCATTTATGTGTTTTATGTTTCTCTGTAATTTTTTCTCTCTATCTAATTAAAAAAATTAAAATGTGCCACCCATGCCATGTGCATTACATGCTATAATGTTATGGCCAAAGGTTATTATTATGATTATTATTAATAATAATAACAACAACAACAACAACAATAACAACAACAACAACAATAATAATAATAATAATAAAGTACATTTTTGACAGAAAGTCTTAAATGTGTTATGGGAAGGTGGTGTATCAGTGTAATGGTGCGGCCCATGTATCCTCCCCTAATGAGAGCACTTGTGAATGTTCTTCAAACCCAGTGCACATATTGAAGTGTTTACTTCCCCGAAGGAAGTGGTTTTCTGATTTATTACAAAGCAGAATACTGTAAACAGTGTGCTTCTATTTAACTCAGAATGACAGAAAATGACAGGAGGCTCTCTTATTAAAAGGGTCTAGTGGACTAGTGGATTTGTCTTTGGCAAGGGCATTTGGTGTTTAATTGTTTACCTATGTGCTCTTTTCCTGTAGTGGTTTGGGATATTATAAACCAACACGAGTATCATGGGTTTTAGGATAACTACAATTTGTAGCACAGAAACAGCTTGCTCACGATCCGTTCTTTCATAAGTTCTTTCGATATGCTGAACACTAAATTCAGTGAGCTACACTTTGAACTTCTAAACTACAGTTTTAACTTTGTTCATTTGTGAATTTACTTCAGCAAATATAGCTCTTTTATAATGCATTGCAGTGATCTGATGCAAGGTCACTCATCTGAACAGATTAGTCACTGCCTGTGTCTTCAGAACATTCTGTTAATGGATTTCCATTTAGTTTGCATCTGTCTAATTTGTTTGCGTCTAATATGTTTAATTATGGCTATTATATGCATTCAAGCATGGTTACAGGAGTTTTTTTTAAATATAATGCAGTGTTTATTTTGGGCGATTTATTAGATGTAGTATTGTGTTTGTGTTTTGAAATGGCTTGGTCTTTATCAGCAGCAGCTTTAAATGTAAGCTATTGTTAGTAAGCAGAATGGTTTTGAGTCAGTGCTTGCTCTTGGCTATACTATTATGACAGTGTTGTATTTATCAATAAAGTCAACCTCTCATATACATCATTATATCACATATACATAATTATAGATACTTGGTGTCCAACAGCCATCTGAACTCAAGCAAACTCGAAACAAGTTCTCTGTAAAAAGGGAAAAATGAAAAAGAGAATTCTTCTCACTATGTATACCTTTGCTGTTTGTTCAGTCATGAACTGCGATGACTATGTTTTCTATCTGATGATAATGTTGTTGCTCCTCTCCTCTTTATAGACAGTAAGTAATTTCCTTTTCATTCATCTTGGGGCATCATTTCAACTCTTGGGTATTCAGTACCATTGTGGAAGCTTTTTCCCACTATCCTTCTCACCCGGTTTTATTGAATAGTTAATTTTTCCTGTTGCTGTTCTAAGGCTTAGTATAATTGCCTGAAAAGTCAACATAAAATGTTTTTCTTTGGGAATCCCTCATGATTTCACTATAACTTTGCCAGTGGAGCAGTTACTTGGTGTAGCGCAGTACTGTTTATGTTAGATCTTTGTGTGCGAGTACAAAGTTTTGCAAAGATCTGATTCTGGATGGAATGTTTGTCTGTGTCCAAAGGGGGTTACATAGATTTCTCATGCATCCTCCGTCTTGATTCTCAAGGATAAAAAAAGAAAAGAAATGTTAGAGTTTCAGGAGCCTTTTGAACGGTGCATATAACCATTCTCTATCTTAACCACATAGAGAGATGCAATAACAGTTTTACTTGCCGCTGCGAGAAACTCAGGAGCCCCACAGTCCGTAGCAAACCTTTCAGCAAATGTTTATCATTTTCATTTGATGAATTCAACTCAAGCAATATTTGCCTGAGGTCATCTACTGTATGATGAATGCATTTGTGTTCTGGTTTAATGTTAAGCGTAATTAGCTACTTCAAAGTTTTGCTGCCATCATTTAAGCATGAATGTCAGTGACGAATAATTAGAATTAGCACCTCTCACAAGTTTTCACATGCACACCTATCACATACCGAAGCACAGGTACCACACCTATACCTGCAGGATTTTACAGTTTCATATCATTACTGTTTTTATAACCCAAGGTTTTGTGAAGGTTGCTATCAAGGGTCATAATAAAAGTCATAACCAATATTTTGAAATACTGACTTTCTGATATGATAGATTACATTAGACATTTAAGATTTTAAGATTGTATATACTCTCCATGCAAAAAAAAAAAATCCATATTGTAATACTACTGTATTCATAGGTATATAAGGTATATATTTAGTGCACTTAAAACAATGTAAGGGTTAAGATCCAAATAAAAAGTGATAATAGTGTAGTTCAGTAAAAACAGAGTTTTTAGACTATTGTCTATACTATTGTTAATTTTTTTTGTTTCGTGTGAATAGGATAATAACCTGGCTTGCCAGAATCAATTGCCTTACATTAAAATATAATAATTTTGTACAGTGTATTACAGTGGTACACAGGCTCCACAAAAAGCTCTTTTGTTCCTATCGTACTGAGAGCAAATATTTGTCATCTGGATTCCTTTTAAACATTACGATGTATCAAACAACTTTGTGAACTTTATTCAAGTTGATGTGATTATGTATTTCCTAAAATACTACAAAATGTTCATATGACATTGACACAGAATAAGGTATGTAGCAGAGATGAATTTATTTTTGTGTGAACTCGAACCTTAACCTCTTGCACAAGCACCTTTATATTACAAAACTTGCTCTTGAAGTGTAATCTCTATGTTTTGCTTCAGGCTCCCCTTAGTGGTGCCTTGTTTCAGATATTTCCTCCGCTGACCCCACCAGACATTTCTGTCACAGCGTGGAGGCAAGTAAACCATGTCAGAAGTCATTACAGAGCTTGAAAGCAGATCTGTCCCTCAAGGTCACCCTTGAGTGGGATGGCCATTTTCACAGAGTGGATGAGGGCCAGTTCATCTACTGCACTAATCCCGAATTCTGAAGCATGGGGAAAGCCCACATGAAATCATATTTGCATGCCTTAAGCCCTTCAGAAATCAAAAACCATGTATGCTCTGTGCATCGTATTCAGGACTGTACTGTAACAATATTTACAGGAAAGTAACTAACTTACTAACTAACTAACACACGATGCATTATTCTGAAAATGAATCATTAAATGATGGGAGATACAGTTTGTTAAATGTATTATTTGACAGTGATAATAACGTATATACACTGCTCACAAAAACGAGGGGATATTTTAAAATGATTTTTTTGTGAGCAGTGTACATACTTCATTCTGACTTTGTTTTCATATTTGGTTTTTCAAGTGAGCTTTTTATGTAGCTCCTCTTATCCTACATTAAAATCATAGAGCTGACTGCTAAATGACAATTAAGCAGAAGCAGCACCATGTGAGATGAAGTTGTGCCACATGAAAGATCTCATGGTGTGTATAAGGCTGAAACAGGATTACATGAGAGCATTGTTCAAGGATATTAAGCAACCAGTGGGAGTTTATTCCTTACCACTCTAAAAATCAGACCTATAAACCTATTCAAAAAATTATATTAATAAATATAAATTATCTTATTCTTTTAATGTTCAAATTCAGTGCAATCGTTTGACGAAATTGTCTTGGGTTAAAGAACATTTTATTGACTGCATTATTGACTGAGTCGTTATAAGTGTTAAAACTCAATATAAACGTTGTTTTACAGTTTTTTTTTCTCAATAAATTATGACAAGGTGTTATTACACACCTTTGTGCAGTTACAAGCCATGGCAGAAATATAGAAAATAGATTTCAGCACTTTCTTAAGCTATTAATGTCTATATTGTTCTAGAAAAAGTAACAGCTGCTTTACTAATGTCAGCTAAAGAAAACCGAGACAGTGGGTTTAGTTCTGTAATGATACTCCCTCACTCCATGACCAGCTTTACCTTAAACCACAACCCACTGACTATGGAGAGTGAAACCAGCAGAGCTCAACCCTCATAAATACTTAACTATCTCAAAAGGGAAACTGCTTTGGCACGTCAGTCTTGGGTTTATATCCATGCGCATAAGGTTTCCTTAGGATTTTTTTTTTTACTCAGCCCTGAGGGGGCACTTAAAGTAGAGGCCTCGGGTGACACGGATAAGTAGAAAGTATGTTGACCTTTTATTTGACTTAACAAGAGCTTGACCCGACCTAATCATTTTAGGCTAACGTGGCCCAACAAGGACCTAGACCTAAAGTCGCTTGACTTTCCTTCAGAGGAAAAAAGACATCGCCTGCTTTAGCTCAGTTGCCATGCTCTTGTTTTTGAACAATTATAAGGGTAAGCTGTCCATGAACTGCTGTGCAGTCCTCTGGGAAATATAACCTACCACACAGCTTTTCCCTTCTGTGTGTCTCTATCAGGCAATGGATACTGCATCAATTTATAAGTGGCATCTTGTTTTCGTAATCAACCATACTGAACTGCATTAAGCAAGTCAAATTACGCACTTAAAATCGTCCTTCATTTGCAATTAGTGCCATTTTTCCCATTATACAACTTTTAGTTTAATGCTATTTCTAAACAGAAGAATAAAGAATACATTACACAGATGGCACTAAGGTGTACCACAGAGTAAATGAGAACTGAGGTTGCTTTCCTGGGTTCTCATTGCAGACTGGAACCAGAAGGCCAGATACAATAGGAGTCATCACAAGGCTTTTGCTATAAGGACAAGACCTAATTGTGGCCACTTTGTGGTTTTTGTAAGCAGCCAAAGAATCTGACCACGCCATCAGATACTTTCTCCCCCACACTGTCTCCACGCAGTGGCTAGACATTTTGTGAATTCGTTTTCACAAAGTTTTCTGTGCAGTATCCGTGTTCGACTTATATTCAATCCAGCCATGACTGAAGCAAAACTGCACAGCACAGAATTGTCTGTAGAAGTTCACTACAGCAAAGTTTGCTGTGTAACTAAAACAATCATTTTACACAATCTCTTAGTGCAAACCCTTGCCATGACTGGCATACGCTAAAATGTGCAAGCATAGTATTTGTGTTTTGTTTTTCTACTATAACATTAAAAAGTCTCACTCACTTTTAATAACTCTCCTAAACTCCTACAGTTTGTGTTTGTAATAATTTGGTCGTTGGTCGTAAATAATCTGTCGTAAATTAAAAGCAATCAGCAGTCAGCCCTTTCTGTGTGGTAGCTGAACTGCATGTCAGATGATTAAACTTGTTTTCTGGTCTGAAAATAATAAACATTACATCCATTAACCCGGTGGTTTTCCTGCCCTGGTCTTTTAGTTCCTCTGCTCAGCTTATTAAAAGATGATCCAAGTAATCAGCCAATTAAATTACCCTTCCTGAGTCAGCATGCGTGATAGAGCAGAGGAAATACTAAAATGTGTATAGCAGGGGTACTCTAGAACCATGGTTAAGAACCACTGCATTATGCAAGCTCAATTGGGCAAGTTTTTTTTTTAAATCAGCCACAGAAGTGCACATTTTTGGTTGCAAGGCTCCTGAAGCTGGAGCACAGTAGGGCTGCTTCTTGACAGGTACTCATGTGATTTAAAGGTTTTTCCTGTGATTACAAGTGAGACAGGACCTGAACAAATAAGTCAGGCTGATTGTCCTGAGATTACAATTTCCAAGTCCTCCCATGAAACAGAGAACAAAGAGGAGGGAGGAGAGTGAAGAGGCCCTCTGAATAAACAAGCCTTAAATTCTCACTGAATCTGACGCAACACAGGTTTATGAAATCTTCAAACTGGGACGTTCTCATCCTCGGTTTATGTGTAGACAAATTTCTCTCCCACTGGTGACTGAAAAAACACAAAAAAAGAACAAAATGTTTATTTTACACGTTGCGTAGGCTTGTGTTTTCATGATGCTTCTTTTGAAATGCAGAATGTGGGTAGAAGGGCTGGAATGGGGGGGGGGAGCAGGAGGATGAAAGCTTTGTTGTGCTTGGGTTTAATGAGCTGGAAAATACAATTGCACTTTTCTGACTGTGAAAATTGCTTTGAGGGCATCATAAATTAGCTGCTGGGAGATGGTTGAATTGACGAGGCTTTGTGTGATCCCTGCACATTGCTCTCAGTGTGTCAGGCGGCGCCTTCTGAGAGACACAGCCAAAAAGGCGCAGTGGAATTCAGGCCCTCAGTGTTAGGACAGTCAAGTGCTTTTTATCCCTTTTTGGCCCTCTGCTGTCTGTGAAGGCTTTCAAGCAGGGAAATCTGTATTCTGTGGCACACAGCTATCAGTTATGGTACTGAGGATGCAACAAGTGTTAAATAGATAGCTATGATGGGCCATGTGTGCAGCTCATGGTTAGCAAACGATGTGTTTATTTAGTTTCTGTGATTTTTACTAATGCATGATCTTAGAAGAGTTCCTGCTAGAAAAGATTATTTTGATTTGATTTCAGAATTGGAATAGAAATTATATTTGCACACCACAAGTAAAATGACATGCAAATCTGTTCTGACCTCGGCCTCAGAGCCGCAATTTTTCACACAATTAAAGAAACCATACCTTACCAGTCAGAGGGAGAAAACCAAGATACATTGTGGTAAAACATTGTCACTCATGATACATACTTCACACAGTCATTTATTGCCATTCAGTTAGCCAGACCACAGCTCAGCTGAGGCTTCCATTGCCTAAAGGCCTGCATATCTCTGCATTCTAATGCATAGGCCCTGCTGGGTTTTTAACTTTTGCTCTATGTAATTGATGGCTTCCACACTCCGGCGGAGTTCCTCGGCTTTTTCCCTGGCGATTGTTGGTATATTTCTGCGGTTAGGGCTCCTTAGGTCTCCTTTTGTCCCTATGATAGAAGCACAAGCGGGGGCTGAAGAGAGGTGACTTGGAGAGCTCGAAAAAAGTGGCCCCTGATATTTAGTCAACTCCGAAGGGCACTTTTCATTCTGCCTTTGCAAGCTTGGCACATGCCTTCTGTTACTAAGTGGCTTTGTATTGAAAGACTCTGCAGCCTCCATTCTTTAGCCCACTAGGTGCCCAGACTTACAGCTCTGGCAGCTGCTGAGCCCTCCAAAAGAGGCTATAGACTGCTCTCTGCAGGTGAGCTCTCCTGCCAAAGCAATTTCCAATCAAAGGCTCTTTTCAGCAAACTCAATGGGAATCTGACTTCGTATGTGCCACTGCCCAAGAGAAGTATTCACAATGAGTGCCTTCTCTAAACAGCATTGCTTATATGGAGGAAAGTCATTCCAGCTATTTTTTTAATGAACTTTCTTACTCTATGATCACAACCAATGGCTGTAAGTTTCTATTTCAGATTTTTTTTATTCCATCCCAGTAATTATCATTCGGGTCGTTATGCATTACTCATAAGGTGTGGCTCTGCCCTCCTCTCCTTCTCTCAAAGACCTCCTCTGTTTTACTCAAGAAATTGCTGGCAAGCTGATACATCTATTCATTTGGCTACTTGAGTGTAATTGCCCCGTTCTTTGAAGCCTGTGAGAAGCGAGTGATTTTGTCCCTGCCCTCGAGCAATACTGGTGACATCTCCAGCGACCTCTCCAAGCCCCTGCCATTGGCAGAACACCTCCGCTGGGGCAGCCACCATACAGAGAAGGGATAATGCAGCCCTGGCTGCTCAATTTCTCCTCCTTTTCATCCCTCTCTTTGAAACTTTTATTAGCAACAGCTTTCACGCTCACATCAAGCTCACAGTGGACAAGGGAGGAGGGCTCCCTGACGCCAGTGGCCGAAAGTCACTGGAGTGCTTCCTCCACATCAATGGAGTTTGGAGCAGAGGCCATATTGAGAAAACACTGCTTGTTGAATTCACACCAGTAGGCCTATTGCCCTTCTCCTTTCATGTTTCATATCTCATTGGCAGTATCACATAAAATCTTCTCCGAATTGTGCCAAACATGCTGTATCTCTGGAGTCACTTTTCTGGTCACCACATTCTAAACTCATTATAGGTACAATAATGTTTACTAACGAAGAAGTGAAGTCCAGTTTGCAATCAGAATCTGAATGTTATGGCTGTTATGGATTTAGTGTGTGTGTGTGTGTGTGTGTGTGTGTGTGTGTGTTTTATATTTCTGTTAAAAGTCACATTTTAGTACTATCAGATCAGTTAAGTACTTTAAACTGAGGGGATGCAGCCTTAACACACATTGAACTGAGTGCCTGAACTAATTAAGTTTGGTAAGTAGATTTCATCTATCCTATTTTTTCACTAAGCAACGTTGGAGGCTTTGCTTAAATCAGCTCTCCTTTTTGTTATTGCCCGCCCAAGGCTGTTTACCTTCTCTTAATTGCATTCGCAATTTGATAAGGTGAATTACTGGTGTATTTAGTGGTTAGCCTGGAATTTTACACATTGTTTGAGGTAGTAGAGACCTTATTACTCTCCCTCCTCCCGGTCTTGGTGTCAACATGAAAACATAGTGGTCAGTGCTACCCAATTTTCTTACTGACAAGGAAAGTATAATGTGAAGGTGTAGGTTGTTATTTAAAAAATAGACTGTTTGTCTGAAAGACTGACAAATTCATGGTCTTTATACATCTCCTTGAATACATAGCAGTTACAAATAATTTTATATGGGTCAATGACACGATGCCATTGTTTGTGTCCAGCTTTAATTTTTCTATAATAATGTACATTCAATGTATTAAAGTATATTCACATTATTCACATAGCACTTTCTATGTATGGGTAAGTTTTATGCATTTTCTCAATGTATTATATATTATTTTATTGTTATTTATTTTATTATATTATCTTTTTTATTTATATGTTATACTTTAGATTTTATACTATTCTGTACTCAACTTCAGTTTAATTCTTAAATATAACAGTTAGACTGCCCAAGGAGGTTTGGTTCCTCTTTGAATCTTGATTATCCCAACATTTCTTTTTTATCACACTTGTCACTGCCATGGCCTTCTCATGTGGGACTCCAGTCCTAGACATTTTTAAAGCTGCACTTGAGACAATACTCTGTTGTTTTTAAAAAAATGACTTTGACTTTGATAATGCACATAAATCAATCCACTTTTAGGAGCAGTTAATAAATTAATAAATTAATTTGAGGTCATATGTGCTTAATCCAGTTCAGGATCACAGTGGAGCTCTACAGCACAGAGTGAAAGGCAGGTACCAACCCTAAACAGAGTAATAATCAACCACAGGATCACTGAGGCTGTGAGGTGCTGCACCACAAAGTAGTAAAATTAGTCATCTAAAAAATTACCCAAACTAATTTGTTATTAATTGTTGAAAACAGGACAGCTTTAAAACTGTTGCATTACTGGAAAACATTTTCCCCTAAATACTGGCATCTTGTGCAAAACCAACCAAAAAAGCTTTAATTTTGGCATTTAAGGTAGAAGAAATATTCCAAAAAAGTGATGTAAGTTTGCTTCCCCTAAGTTTTGCTTTGATTGAAAAAAATAATTTAAATTGTGAATCTAAAAGAATTTTAAATTGTAATCAGCAATGGAGATACAGTGCTTAAAATGTGTTCCGTCGTTGTCAAGAAGTCTTACATTAGATGACTAGATTACATTAACATGATGACACCACCTGAGGATTTTGAGGAATAATTAAGCTTTTTTTTATAGCCATGATTAACATGTGTAGACTTGCAGATACAAATGTGCCTTTTTAGTATGTAAGTTTAAAGGTTCTTATTAAAAGGCATACAAAACCTTAATTAACAATTACATTTAATTTAATTTAATAAAATCTAATAATAATACTCCTATTTTACTGCACTGGATAAAATAACAGTAACGTGTAACTAAACCCACTGAAACTAGGAAGACATTAAAACAGGTATGACTTGAAAAATAAAGCATGACACAATAGTTATATACAGGATGGTGTTTTTAGAAGGTTCAAATTAAACATAGCGAAAATTAAACATCTTTTAATTAATTTTTATCAATGTATTGTGATATTTAACATTATGGAACACGTGAAATAGGTTAGTGCGAGGTTATAGCAACTATACATAAATATTCACTTCTCTCTTAAGCATGTGTTGTGTTTGTACACTTAATGTTGGTCAACATAAGTATATTAAAGTATAGTAATAATAAGACTGAATTACGGAAGTGTGACAATGCTGGTGAGAATCCCTGGTCTGTGTTAAACAATGCAGGGCACAACAGTTCTTGGTTAATCAAGCATATGTTCAACACCTTTTTTGAATCAGGTATTCAGAGATGTCACGATCTAATATAGATTACATTTCAGTTAGCAGAGGCACTCTAAACGAGTAGGTTTGGATGGTGTAGGCACCAGGCCAATGTGCGGAGTAAACCTCCAGTAAAATAACCCATCAGGTGAAATAAAATTTGTACTGGTGCAGCTACTTAATAGCAGTAATCTAAAAGATTACAGCTGGAACACAGGGTGAAAGGTGGGAACCAATTGTGTAGTGTGCCAGTCCATCACAGGGCAAAACGTACACTCACTCACTTCGGGACATTTTAGAGACTCCAACTGACCTAACATATGTATTGAGAATATGTGCAGAAACCCGTACAGATGGGGAGAACATGCAAACCACACAATGTAAGCTGCCAGGCTGGAACTCGATCTCAGATTTTTGTAGCTTTGAGATGATGGGACTAATAACTGTGAACATTCAGAATGTTGCGAATTGTTGGAGGAAATGGGCAAGAGAGCCTCACTCACCAGATCTGAACATGTTTGAACTTTAATGGATGGTATTGAGAAGTTCCTCGTACAGATGTTTTATGTGGAGAATAGGCCCACATTCAATTTAGGACTCATATAACAACATTAAAAAGTTTCTGTTGTGTTGTTCTACTCCTTTTTTCCATTCTCCATTTGGGTCTTTCCAAATTCAGCTTTTGTGATTTCATTATTTGTAGCACTTCCAAAGATTGGTCCAGTGTTAGCATTGTATTGTATTCTCTCATGTTGAAGTTTCGTGTGACCATAAAGTAGTTAAGCTCTAGTTATATCTTGGAAGCCCCTGCTACATTTCCCTCAGAGCAGCTCTTGTCTGCTTTGATGAAGAGGATGGAAACCAGGTAGACTGCAGACAGACAGACGCTATTCCCTGGTCCCTTTAAATTCCTCAATCTCCATGATGTCACCACTTTAGCATATACCATGTTTTAGCCAGGCCTTCTAAAAACAGAAAGTATTAAACCTTCTCCCACAGACCCAAGTCAATGATTTTAGACTAATGGCTAAAGTGTATGTAACAAATGGCTCTTGATAAGCACACAAATTCAGCTATGGACAAAGTTCAGACACCAAATTGAATCATAACTATTTCTTCATTTTTTTGTGATTGTGACTAGTTGACTGGCTTTGGAAAACAAACTTTAAGCTCTTAGTCTCTCTGGCATTGAGTACATGCAACCTGAATACGCTGTCCTGTCCCGTTCAGTATACAGGGTTATTATAGGTTTGATCCGTCTCCACTCTGATGTTAGTCTCCCGAGGGTTAGAAGGTCAGAGGATCCTTTCATAGGAGCATGGAGAAAACTAAGCCTCAGGAGATGACAGACTGGTGAGATTGGATGATATCACAGACTTTGTGCAAGGCATTATACAATAATATGTAATGAAATACAGAGAGGTCAGATTTACATGTCGCTCTTAGATGGAAGGCAATAAAACAAAAAAGGTTTATGAATATTGCATGCTACTTGTATTTTTTACTTTGAGGTTTTTAAGAGAGAGAGAAGCATTTCCTGTAGCCAAGCCAGCTGGTAACAATTTCAAGACATATTAAAGCAAATCTTTGCCAAAGAGCTTTCCTTTGGGAGATTATGTAAACCAATAATGTAATTATGATCCAGTTTAGCAGAAATCACAAAGTTCTGCATTATTTATATAAAAAACAGTTTACAAAGAGACCAGGCTTCTCTGTTGACTTTTAGGAGCTTGAGTTATTTTAAACTGCTCAGAGAAACCTCTTTTTCAGTTGGCATGGCTTTTTGGATTCCACCATCCTTTGGCATGATGTTTAAGTTCTGAATAATCTCTCAAACTTCTATCGTTATGGGATCCGCTCCGCAGGTTTGTCAACAATTTTTATTCTGAAAATGAATGACTGGCCAAGGAATCATACAAAAACTCTACACTTGGCATTGTAATGCACCCTAAAAGCTTTTGTAAGTGAAATGTGGCTATAGACTTTGTCGAGAAGTGTAATTGTCTCAACTGAGAAACAGATCAAGATGGCCCCCAATCCCCTTCTACTTAAAAGCATGATTTTTCAAATGGTGGTCTCAATTTGGAAGATTGATTTTAATTATTGCCGTTGCAATGAAAAATGCCTTTTTGAAATGTAATACGCTTATAAAAGATTTGGGAAATGATAAGGTTACATGAAATGTCTGAGCTTCTAATTAGAATTTTGCCAACCTGACACAGTACAACCAGGTACTACAGTGTGAGCTACAGTGCTACTGTTACTTACTTTAAAGAACAATTATTATTGTGTATGTTAACACATTACTACTTTTAAATACATACACATATGTATAGGGTGAGTGAATAGTCACAGGGCACTATTTTATTTCAGAAACATGAAATTATTTCTGACATATCCGAATACCCCAGCAAGTAATGGGTGAGGGGTCCTGTATTTTAGGCTATGTCCAGAACGATCGAGGGCAAGTTTTTCCAATTTGAATTTGGTCATGTAGCATATCAATGAAGACCAGAACTGAAATCGATTGCTGAAACCAAATTTGTGGTTCAACAGTTATCAACACAGAAAGTTCAAAACCTTTGTTGTTCGTCACAGGTAACTGTAGATGTAATTAATTCTGATGTCCGGGGACTGCAGCTGCCGTATCATAGCTGCAGACTTCAACAACAGACACCCAGAAAGACACCAGTTTCACACAGTGTAGCATCCCTCATAACCAAATTCCAAGAAACCAGGACTGTGGACGACAAGCAACGTAGTGATCATCCACAACTGACAGAGACACCTCAGCAATGGTTTTGGCAGACTTTTTGGAAAAGTCCGCACACGATGTGTCTGTGACGTTTAACTCACCCTGTATACCTTGTATGTATAATATAATATAATATAATATAATATAATATAATATAATATAATATTATATTATATTATATTATATTATATAATTACATGGTACCATGAACACACCTACTTTTATTTTAGATATTTCATTCACATTACAGTTGCACAAATGAACTAGAGACAACAAAATAAACACATGACCTGTTGGCAGTGAAATGCATTTGTTGCCAGAGTTTTTCATTTGCTTGTTTTGGCTAATGACTCTAATATACTTGTCATCTGTAGCATTTAGCTTGTGATCTTCCCTCTCGTTGTATCATTTGATGGATTTGACAACTGCACTCGAATTTTCTAAGATAATTACACTCATTTCTTAGTAATTATGGATTGACATTTACCTTTGATTAGTTAAGCCTTTATTCAATATTATTGTTCCTGGTCCTAATGGTATCCACACAATAATCTCAGGTCTAAATATTAAAAGAGAAAATTGTACTTCTTTCACGTGAAATCACTGTGCAATCAGTCTCACACCGTGACATTTACACCTACATTTACTTTGTTTGCTCGAAATTGAAATATTGACTTACTAAAATGCTTTTCAATCAATAAAAACAGCTTTGTTTTGGGCAACATTTTGCATGGACTACAGTAAATACATACATACATACATATATCTGAGTAAGAAACTATTATTTCAAAATTAGCCTTTGAGTGAAGATGGCTCTACGAAATACTTGATTTTCAGTATATGTAAACTTTTTTCTGGTACTGTTATTTGGCATTTATACATTTATCGCTCATTTTATTTGTTATGCATGTTCAGCTGCTCACTAATGCAACTCAGCTCAGTACTTGGCATGGATGCTGATGGTAGACAACTGGGATTTCAGTCTTTATTCCAGAATCTACTGGGATTTCCAAACACTTACATATCTAGGCTTTGCAGAGAATGATCAGAAAAAGAGAAAATGGTCTGCGTGGTCTGATAAGTCTCAATTTCTGCAACAACTTTCGGATAATAGGGTAAAAATTTGGGGTAAACAATATGAAAGCATGTATCCATACTGTCTTGTACCAACAGTTTACAGTGGATATGGTGTCATGGTGTGGGGGTATTTTCTTGCCCCACTTTGTGCCTATTAATACTAACTGACCATTGTTTTAAAATAATGCTCCCAGATAAAGAGGATAGTTTTGGGTAGTTTACATGTTGATGTGAAATCATTGACTGCTAGACATGCTGCCCAGATTTATCATCTCATCAGAATTTATAGGACCAGCTTCAGCAGCCTGATGTGCTACACGTTACCATATGGAACCCGTATGTCTCCGTGGCCAACTGTTTCCCATCTTGTATCCAAGTATCAACCTAACAGGGTACTAGAGCTTCCTTTCAATTATGCTTAGGAATTAGCTTGCAATTAGCTTTTGTTACCTGGCTGTTTATGTAATGAAGGAGAAAATGGGAGTCACCAGACCATACAACCATCTTCCATTGCAATTCTACAATAGCGAATGGTGGATGCAGCTCTGACACTCATACCCCCTTGTAGGTACTTTTCACAATGGACAGGTGTTAGCTTGGTGAGCTCCCTGACTGCTCCATACTCAGTTAGGGAAAATGCACTTCATAATCAACTTTAAACACTTCTTTTATTGTTTGTATTCTGTCCATATTGACCTGACAGAATATATTTAGTAAAATCACATTATATATATATATACTGGATATGCAAACTATATCAAAGTGTGGATAGTACATATATGGCAGATATGGTTTATTATTTTGTCTCAGTTTTGCGTGAAGTGCCCTGTCAGAACAGTGTGCTAGTGTCCTCATGGGGCATTCATTAACTTAATGAGTACCACATTTGACCTTGGTTGTATGTTTTCCTTTATGTGTCATGTCGTATTATGGACTAAAAGACTTTAATGGTCTGGTGCTACAGCACTTGAGGAAGTAAATACAAGGTGAGGTCCAGCTTCTGTGATATATATAAAAATATGTGTATATGTATGTGTGTGTGTGTTGGGGGGGGGAGTAATAAAATAGAAAATACAAGTGTATGCTGAAGGGAATTTTTTCGTGATTATGTACATATTGGTGATCTACCTTCTATATTAAACAATTTGTGAGACCAGTTTTCCAAAAATTTTTTCATTGCATTTCAATATGATGTTAAACTGTAAATAGCACTTTTTGATTTTGCTCATAAAACACAGTGATGGAATTTGTTTTTCTATTCTGAGTGCTCCATTTATTCCAAAGGAAACATATCTGGCATTCCTTGTTTTATTGTTTGCTTTATTTGTTACAGTAAATAAGCCCGAAGTATGTTTACATTTACATTAGGCATAAGATACACTGAGAGGTGCAAAATAAACACAAAGCCTCCATGGAGAGTCCCGAGTGATAAGCTGCCTTGTTACTCTGGTATTGTATGTGGTTTTTGCAGACATGTAATTACGGTTTCTGAGGTCTGGAGCCAGACGATCCACAGGACAAAAGCTCTGAGCAATATACTGGCCAAAGATGGGAGCCCTCTCTACCCCTTCCTTGTCTCCTACAATGTCCAATGTGGCACATAAAAGAAACAATGTACAATTAGAGATAGTTTGGGTCGACAGCTTGTTTTGACCGCTGCTTGTTTAACCTGGCATGAATGTAATATCTCTATTCAGAAAAGGCCCCACAGTAATCCTCCCTGAACTGAAGACTGTTTATAAAAGCCTTTATTGTTATGTCACTCTGCAATATATATTGTGAAAACACAGACACTTATCGTTTTCTTCAGGCTTGAAAGATGAATGTGAAGAAAGAATGAAGCATTAAGGCAGGCCAAAATTAGAAGGTCTTTGAAGGCTTAACCTTGATCATATTCCACTTACTGATTCGTCATAAGTGGGGGTATCATTCTGGGTTATATGGAAATAAAGAATGCATTTACTTTGATGATTTTTTAAAAGATAGCGAGGACATCAATATTTCCTATCATTCCATTTATTTAAGCTGCCCTGGGAATCTATTATATCATCATATCATCTATGGTATCATCATATCCGTTTGCTGTTCCCAGCATGAAGTTCCATTCCTCTAAGCCTGTGGTATGTATACCAATTGTTTTCTCTTATCATGTAAAAGTAAGAAATAAAGATTATTCAGGGGACACCTACAAGGCCATAGCCAGCCCTGCTTTGCATTATGGGATGTTAATAAAAATGTCATCTTTTGAGCATGGGCTACGTTGCCTTTAAATCAATTGGTTTTGTCGCGTCCTTCAGGGCTCCGGTTTGGTGCAGGGCAGACTGCTTCAATTACCCTGATGGAACCCATGTGGCCGCTATCAGCACTGCCATCTTCCCCCCGTGGCCTCTGAGAAGACTGGCTCCTCTCCATAATAAGCAGAGAGCAAACACACTCTCTCTTAGGCTGTAATATCATCCCACACCTCTGAAGTACACCTCCATACTGACCCACATTAAAGTCGAGTTATAGGTTCAAAAGCAAACCGCATGTCCACCTTTTAAGAGGCATTAGGTAAAGATGGATTTTGCAGTTCTGTAATAGAATTAGAACTGATAAATCTAAATATTTAAAATATCAAAAACAACTTATTGCAGGCCATAATGTGTAAAATGTCAAAATTGGGCTTCAGGTCATAATGTGTCTGTTATGCTATACACATATTTACTACACTTTCCTGTAGGACCCATGATGAGAGAGCAAATGAAATGTATATAATGCCGGATGTTGAGATTTGATAGCAAAACGGATCATGGCTCAGGTTCACTTATTGACTCTGGCTTTGCTAGCGCCTGTTTGACTGGAGCGAGTGGCCTCCACCAAGCCCCCCAATCCCTAGCAGGGTTTTGAGGCCAAGAGGGAGAAACAGACGCTCAGGGAGATTCCAGCTCTACGGGTCACTGCCACTGCACTACCCATGCAGCCCATTGATCCCCAGCCACTCAGGGACCATGGCACCGGGCCAATTAAAGTGTGAAGACCTCAGGGAGTGTGCAGCTCTGCCGCCATGCCATCATGAGCAGGTTAGACTCATTTGCCTTAGGCAAATTTCTGCATCTTTATCCAAATAACACAACCAAGGATATGAGCTCCAAATTCTGATGGTCAAAAGACACTACAGGTATTATGTACCATGCATAAACCATGCACTGTTCAATCAGGGATTCAAACCCTACACCAGAGGTGGAGTGAACAGTTTAAATGTCCTTTCTCAAAAGATCATCTGCACCAAATACACTGGACAGGAAAATAAAATGTTAAACAAACACAGACAATGAGGATAAATAATCGTAGTTAAAAGTATGTTTTTAGCATATTCAAATAATTGTGCAGACATCTCAAACATGTTAATAGTCAGAGTAACATTTTTACCATTTGCGAATCAAGTCAAATATTTATTTTCAGCATATTCCAAACACAATGAAAAATAATATGCTTACTTTACAAACCTAAAATGAGAAGAACGGTTCCCCGTTCATAAGTTTTGGAGACGGCGAACATATTTGTTTCATAAGGATGAAAGAGCAAAATTCATGAAATCTGATCTTTCTGTTGCAGGCACCATTTCATGCTGGAACAGCATGATCTCCACTATAATTCAGAGCCATTGGAATGGATGGGACTTTGACACGCAAACAAAAAAAATGTCTAAAGTAAATGTTTCTGCTCAAAGCCAACTGTGATTTGGAATTGCATTATCAAAGCCAACTGTGCTCCAGTACCCATAGAGCTTGGTGATTCATATTATGCTGTGCACCCAGAGCATGCACGGCCATTACTTGAATCATCGCTGTTAATGGTCTATTCGAAGCAGCTACTATAATCAGAGTACACAATTTCATAGAAGAGTTTGCAGGCATTATGTTTGGTACGGAAGATCTTAGAAGGTTTCATTAGACATAATCAAAGCAAAGAGCATACAGGAGTTACTCTGCAAATTACAGCATGGCCGTATGTTTTACAGCATGTTTGATGCGCATGCATCATGGTGGTCACTGGTGAGGCAAAGCAGCGGCTTGTGAACTTGTTTTCATATTGCTAAGACACAGATAAAAATTAAGATTCTGCAGTGCGGATAGTAGAAAGACGAGGCCATTTCACCCACCGTCTGCTTAGACTTTTTGGTTTGTTTTTAAGATCCAATAAATTAAGAAAAAATCTGTCTAATCCCACAAATATGTAAACTTCAGAAAAATCCATATAAGCAACAAACTGATTTGATATGTTCCGGCTTTTGTACTGCTGTAAGAATGACAAGCTTACATCTCTTTGGGATTTTATCCACACAGACTATTTCATCTGATCCACCTTAGAAAAGAAGCTTTGGTTTTATGATCTGAAATTATGAGACAAAAGACGCCCAGTGCAATCAGGAAATCAAATTAAAAGGATATGGTACACCTTAGTCAAAATGTCTGTGTCTATAGGGGTCATTTGACTTTTAGGGCATATGTCTTTTGTCCAAATAACAGCTCTAAGCCTATGAATTCTGTTCTCTTATAATCACAAATGACAATGAAATATAGTTTGTAGTCCATTCACAGTGCAATCAGGAAATCAAACCTTTAAAAACATAGGAATAAGCAGGAGCAGATAAGATAAAGTAAAAAAAAAAATATGACAACCAAATATACATGACAGGGAATTTGTTCTGAAAATAAATACAAATGAATAAATAATAGCATTTATAGATATGTTTTTTAATGTTCACGTAACACTACAGGGCATCTCAAATATATTAATTCTAAGTACACATTTATATAGCTCATAAAAGAGGGATTTTGTAAAAATGTATTTTCTAATATTGCAAACAAAATTTGCAACAGAATTTGTTAATAAAACATCAAGGTACTATCAAACAGAACATGTATTTGTATAGTGCATCATTTTCCACACTCCTTAGCTTGTTGCTAAATGAAAACAAGCAACAGCTTTAAGAAAAAAATACCGTCACTCAGATTACGTTTTGCTGATTTTCAAAATTAAAAATTAAGCAAATTTAAATATGGCATATTATGGCAAATGTAATGTATGAATACCAAATAAAAGAAGTTTTGAGACCTTACGAAAAATGCTAGTGGATCATCTGAAAGCCTCAGAATACACTAAAGTTTATATTTAATGTCATTTTAATATTTTTCAAAATGGCAACATGCTTTTAAATAAAAGCATAATATTTCATTCGGATTTGTTTTCCATTTTTATGAAATCAACAAAATGATGGCTTTATTTTTGCTATTATTTCCTGAATATACGTTTTACACCGAGACAACAAATTGATTCCAGTTACTTTCCGACTATTTGAAATGGTTCGTCCACATCCTTCGTCACCGCGTGGTGCAGTTACTTTCTTGGCAAGCCATGCTACTGTAATACTCAGTGGGGTTATCTGTCACTGGCCTCACTCCCTTCTGCAAATGCTGACTGTCTTTAACCCAGCTGATAACGCTTTAGCCTTCTCATAAAGAATAGGCCCCTTTTAAGCGATCCATTAACATCCTGTCCACAAGAGTCTGCCTCTGTCTACTGAAACAAACCAGGAAACTTTGAAGGAAAACAGGATGGCAGACAAGCTCCAAGATCAAAGACCCCCTTCGATTCCCTGTGCTCGTTCCCCAGACATCTCCAGTCTTCGTCCCTAATGTTTTCAATTAGAGCCTTGGAGAATGTTTCAAATCGTAACCTTATCAATTAGTCGGCAATCCCTGCAGTTGCTTCTAATGGCCTTAAGTTAGCTGTAAAGATTTAGTACCTGAGACTCTGATATCAGTACAGGAAAAACGGGTCTTCATGTAGACGAGATTTACTGCTGTCTGCTCCGCATTCTCTGTACTGCGCATGGTACGCTGTATCCAATTGTTTTTTGCCTGTTGTTTGGAAGTCTCTGTGGTCAAAGATAAATGACAGAAAGGAACTGTTTTGTTGAAAGAAAGCACAGGTATTATGTGGAAACAATTAAAACAATTAAACTATGTTATTTCTTTACCAAGCCTAACATATGGTGTCACTCACTTGACTTCAAGTCCATCATTTGAATGAAACAGCATTGCTATTATTGCTCTTCTTGTACAAAGTCATCATGTTTCATAGCATCATATTTTACAGCAAAAAAATCAGGTTTTGGAAAATTTACAAAATGACACCATAATATTGTGATGAGACCCAATTTAGACCCAGTATTTCTCTTGCACAACTTTATCAGACACTATAGATTAACCGTTTTTTTATTCCAAAAAATACTTAAGTAAAATAAGCACATCTGTGGTTTAGATTAGTTCTGTGAATAAGGTTTGTGAATATTTATGAATATGATGGATTTTGCCCCCATATATGGCAGACAGGATACTGTAGCTAACTGCTTATAGCTCTACAGTAGGCACTGGTAGTTTTCAGTGACTTGAGTTTTGTTTTTAATCATCCAATTTTTTGTAGATTTTTAAAAGAAGTTGCCAAACAAGTCAAAATACGTTTAGAGTTATGGTATTTTGCAGACTCTCAGCCAAATGATTTACAGAAGTGCCTGACATAAAACATGACCTCCATTTGGCTTTGTCCCAATGCTGCTCTGTGTCCAAAATAATATGTCAAATTAGTGCACTACCTATGGACTTTCTAAAAAGATACAGCCATGCATACAAATAGTCTTTTGATCAAATGCCTGCACCATTCAACATGTTCAGGAAAAAAAAAACAGTGACATTTCACGGTAATATCAGAGTAACTGGATCGCTGAACCACAGATTCTACATGTATTGCTACTATATTTTCCAGACTGCCTTGCACTTTGGTCGCATGACAGTGGAGTCGTTGTGATGTAAGAAGTCTTAGTGATCTACCCACACAACTGAGATATATATATATATATTCCTTTTGTTTTTGGTTAACACAAAAAGTTACAATAATAAAAACTTTAAAAGTTTTTAAAAGTGCCATCTGAACTATGAGGAAGACACACATTTGGAAAGCAATACATTAAGCAACTGAATGTTTGACATTCCTGGAAATGTAAAGAATGAGTTTATAGTTCATACATATAGACACCAAATCCAGAGTAGATTATACTCAGCAATTATCAATTTCAATTTTAATTTTATTTATATAGCGCTTTTTACAATGTAGCATTGTCTCAAAGCAGCTTTACAGTAATACAAGACCTTAAAGG
>JAUZST010054199.1:0-50875 GCA_034779995.1 Parotocinclus haroldoi | reverse complement strand
ACTCACACACTCACACACTCACACACTCACACACTCACACACTCACACACTCACACACTCACACACTCACACACACATATGCCTGGAGTGCTAAAGCTATGCAACAAAGTCTCTGGTTGGCTGAAAGCATTGACGTAAAGGCTAAATGGATGTAATTCCCAGGAGAGATAAAAACATTGCATGCAACACTTCTGTGGCATCAAAGCAAAGAACAGGCCATATATTGTGAGCGTGTGGGTGATCTGCGTCTTTCAGCATACCATACCATTCCCGTTATGACCCGACTAACATCATAGGGAGATATTATGGTCATAGGTATTGCTATGAAAAGATTCATGTGTAAAAGGGTAATATGAGGGATAAGGTTTGACATTGACTTACGTGGAGGGGGTTGAAGGAGAGGGGGAATGGTGCTGATGGAGAGAGGAGGAAAAGGAGGAGGAGGAATATTAGGAGGAAAGAAAGGCGGTAACTTGGGGGACTGCAGCTCAGCATCTGAGGTGCGTTCAGAGGAGGGCTGCACCTGCGAAACAAACGCAAGCACGACAATTTCGCCAAGCTCTATACACAACACATCCATTACACACAAAAGCGTCTCGGTCCATTAGCCTCTCTAGTGCGTGCGCGCACACACCTGCGCGTTGCTTCCGTCCGTGTCGTGGCGTCTTCTTCCTTCTACTCGACTGATGGACTCCATCTGCCCTCCATTGACATTGACGGAGCTGTTTGACTTTCTGCACGTAGGCACATGCACGTTAAGTACTGACCTTGTTCTGACATGCTCAAGGATGCATCAGAAACTTCAAAATCAAGCAGTTAGCTGTTGCAGCTACAATAAGCAGCATTTAGCCAGACATTACATAGCATTTTCCCTTTTACTTTCTCAGGGTTCGAACTAGGCTTATAATGTTTTTGGCATGAACATAAGCTTGTGTAGAACAATTTCTATAGCTTTCCCATCGTAATCAGTCCTAATTATTAAGGACATCCACCAGAAAACGGACATGCATCTGTAAAGCTCATCTTTAAACAGTACTTTATACACAACAAATCAAGATGAAAGCTGCCAGTTCTAACTAGGGATGCACTGGCCGACACCTTATACGATTCGATATTGTTGAATTTATAAACTATACACTTCGCATTTTAGGAGAGAGTTAAGGTAACAGGACTGACTTAAACATTACTTTATTTACTTTTTACGGTACTAACTGGTGTAGCGAGCGTGACATGTAGGGCCATTTTATATTTTCCGGGTGATCCATTGCATACAACAGTCAATCATCCCGAGTAATGATCCAAGGGACACTACCAGTTCAGCGATTTGTGCAGGGCATCCAGTGGTTACGTGTTTCGTCTTATGGCAGGGCTTCCAACGGGTAATTTTAATCTGGATTAATGCTCATCCACTTATAACAACTGTTTCTCAGGGATGTCTTCAGACTGGAAACCTTCCTCTGCCAGATTTATCACCAATCGAACATTTATGGGACCAGCTCAAACACAAGCTTTGGAAACTATGAATGTGGAGGACCTATAGGCCCAGCTATGGGCAACTGTGTCTAGCAGTCAGTGAATTCTCACGAAGATGTACACTAGCCAAAAGTAGCCTCCAAGAGAAGGAAAGGGAAGCACTTTTACACTCTCCTGTGGCAAGACCTACTGTCAGTGCGCATTTTTAGCAAATGACGAGTTAGTAAGAGTCACATGGATTCCGATCTCTGCGTACTCATTCACCTAGCAAGACCACATCTGGTATGTATCCAATCTAGGACCACATATGAAATTGGCTCAAGTATGATTTTAAAAGATTTACATGTCCACACAGCTCTGAAAAAAAGAAAATCAGAGATGAGTCACATTAAGGTGGATGTAACCTTGGATGAGAATAATTGAGTTTAAATGGTGCAACATATAGCAATAGACTCATTAGGCACAATATTTAATGGGCATATGAACACAGTAGCAGTTTTAATTGTGCTTAATAAACTCACATTTGATTGATTCTGTGTGTGTGGATAATTCCAATGCACGCATTTCCTCTATAATGCTCCACATTAGACTCATTAATACAGCCATCTACCAACAAGCTCAGCCCTTTCAGTCAGGGTGTCTTCATCATACAAAAAGCATACATTCATATTTCAGTCTACATTACACATCTCCCGAAAACACAGAAATGGGACCTAAATGTGACCTTGTGACCGACTGAATACCCTCTGGTTGTCCTCACAGTCTACAACTTGAACTCTGTTTCATCCCCCCCATACTTTTATTGACCAAACCATTAAAGACCAGACAAAGCCTCCGAGTTGAATTTCCATTTCTGAAATAGCAGGCACAACTATCTCATTTAATCTGTACATCTTAAATATTACAATTCATCCAGTACAAGTTTCTACAAGTACTAGGAATTGTAAACAAATTCTCCACCAGCTCAGCAGTAAGGCATGGTGTCATCAGACCCATGCTATTGGGGCACGTCATCAAAGATGCATTAATTGATTTTTGAGCTTTTAATGAATTCTCCCAAGTAATTAAGTCATGCTTGTAGCAACAGGGCACCCCTGGTTGGAAGTACAGGTAGCCCCCGTTTCATGATGGCCTGACTTATGAAAGGAATCTGATAATATACACAGTCAGCAGAAACTGTACTCAATTCTACTGAAATTAGAATTTTCCCAAACACGCGATACGCAGTATGGTACTCTTACTCTGACGAGGAAGTTGGCAGTGCATGATGTAGGGAGCCATGTAGCAGGAGTGTGATGAAAATCATTCTTCACTTTAAAGACATTTAATGAACTACACAAAATGCTGAATACTTAATTATATATATATATATATAAAATAAATGTATCCTCTTGTCCTCACAGCCCATAAACTGAAAGGAGATCAACCATCTTAACGGAAACTGCACTGACAAACTTCACCTCGCCAGGAGTGGGATCCGATCCAGCGTGGCGCAGTCACAGCACAGGTTTCTAAGCTATAGCTGTTCTGAACTGGGTTCCATGTTATTTTATCACAAAAAAAAGTTTTCTTTGGAAATGATCAATTCTAGCCGTAATTATACAAGACATAAAACTGCAAGATTTATGAGAAATCGGGAAGAGAAGGTGAGAAAATTACAGCAATTTCATTTGTCATCATGAACCATTTTTTTGGCTTAATTTTTCTGGTATCAGAATATACAAAACTTAATAACTGAGTCATACCTTAATGAACAATCAGAGTCACGACCAGCCTAAGCAGACATGTGGGGAGAGGGAGGTAGAGGACGAGAGAGAGAGAGAGAGAGAGAGAGAGAGAGAGAGAGAGAGAAAGTCTATGAGTGTCCTCTAATGTCATGCATTTTACATTAAATTAATTAGCAGAGATTTACCATGAGCTAAGCAAGCATTGGGTCAATTCAGCATACCAAGTATTTGCTATAGCAGCCCAAGGTCATGACTTCTAGGCTCATGCGTAGCTTCCTCTGCTTGTCACAGTAGGTCTTCCACGTGTCCTCATTGAAGCCATAATTAAAATAGTCAGAGAGGTCCGCACCTGGCCACACAGATGTGTACAAAGGCATATGCAAAAAATACATCGATTTAAAAAAAAACTTAAAAATAAGAAACAATACAAAATGTTTCCAACGAACACAAACTGCACACATTATTAATGTGCACACATATTTACAGGTGGACCATGTTCTGTTCTACTTTAACCTGTTGCCTGAAAACACGCACCAGGCTTTCTCCAGGGCTTCTCATCGAACGACTCAACGTCTCCTTCCACCACAGGTGTGCTGCTCATGCTGTCTGCCGTGTCCACATGCTTCACTCCTGGACGCAAGCATTAAAGTGAGAACCAGGTTTACACATGGTAAGGTTTACCTACCAGACAACTGTAGGGAATTTAATAGGAACAATAATGAGGGTGTATACATATGCAAGTGAATAATAAGAAAATCTAATCAGATTTCTTTAACCAAAGTCCTTCAAAAGAACCAAATTAAATTAAGCTTCACTACATATGCCAACATGTAGCACTGTTACTCATAAATTGTATAAAGAAAGACACAGCAGTGCTGCTGGACTTTTTTTTAAAACACCTCAGTGTTCGAAATTGTCCAGCCATGTGCATCCTGTAGACAGTCGCTGATTTTACATCTGCATGGCGAAGCAATATAGTAGCTGTGTCTAACAGAGTGCACAGTGAATGTTCACAGTGCTACTATGCACAACACACACTAACACACCACCATAGCAGTGTCACTGCAGTGCTGAGAGCAGTACTCCACCCAAACAGTACCCGGTCCAATGGGCGCTCTGACTAGAGATGCACCAATTGCAATTTTCTTGGCCGATTCAGACTTTTCTTTTTTTTAAACATATGACTGGCCGGTTCTGATTTTTTTCCTGTTTGTTTTTTTTATTGAAACATCTACCACTGAAACCAAAGATAGCAGAAGGTATGTCTGGCTCTGCACTCCCAGTAGAGTTTGCTTTAGCTTTGTCCAGTTCCACATGTAGAGTGAGGTTATACTGTTTTAAACGTCCTATTATTATGAGTTCTCCGTCTGCTGCTCACTTCCGTTATGCATACTGCGAACAGCACACACTTACTGTGACGAACTAGAACTGCTCCCTTACTAATACTGTGCTATAGAGGAGGAGATTCTTCAGTGGACTGTAAAGCACAAGTGAGATCTAATATGTCCTCATCATCAGCATGGCCGCTCCAATCTAACGGACTATCAGTTTGGTACAAGCAGGTGTACCTAATAAAATGATCTGTAAGCATATTTGTTGTCCTTTTTTTGGAAATAAAGAAAATGGATGTCCCACTTTTTAAACGTTTTTTAAAACCAGACATTAGAAGGTCAAAATAGGTTACCTGACAAAGTGGTTCTTCCTGGGGTCTTTAAATCAAGACTGATAGGAGCGCTACTGCGAAATTCAAACAAACACACCAGTATGGCATTGGAAATCGTGACAAGAAAAAAAAAAATCATAGGAAAATTTGGTTTTGGTTAGGAATCAAACCAAAGTAATTATGCATGTAACAGAGTATGATTATAGTACAGACCAATCAGATAATGTGAAACCTCCTGGTTTACACCACTCTGTTTTAATCAATTTTTCTACTTTGGTTATAATACAAAATTGAAAAAATATATTTTTTCAAACACGTACTGCATTTGAATCTCCATAAAGTGTTCCGACAGCCATTTAGTGCAGTCTGGTGTTGCAGGGTTGCCAGAGTTAAAGAAGAAAAGGACCTGGCAACCATGTTACACTATCAAGTTATGTCAGTGTATGGGTATACATGCTCTGAGAAATCTGATTACAGAGAAAGTCTCTTTATCAGACTTCTTAATCTGATTTCTTGACCAGAGTATGCCAATTACAAGACCACTTGAAATCCAACTATGATCAGATTATTAAGTGCACGTAAATGCACTCAGTAATCAGATTTCCCGGTATGTAAAGCCTTACTCTGATTTCTAAGCTTGCATATGCTCCCAAAGGTCCGCTTATTTTAAGAGATTTTGCTTCTTTTTGGGCTCGTTTGTACAGACCTGTTTACTTGTTTCTGTCAAAGAATCTGGCAACCCTGGAAGTAAAAGCAGCACCTGCAAAATGACTACCAAACACTTTTGAGAGTCTCTGAAACACAGTATATGCTTGAGGATTTCGTTATTTAATACAGCTCACAGTTTTTTTTATTTCATTTATAATTTTTGAGAGCAGTATATTAACATTTGAAGTTTATCTGAGTACTCTGAGGTTATTGGCTAGTTGCAAAGTAGAAATCCAATGTTTTGCGTGAGGCATTGAAACCTAGAGCTTTCCCTTTATCTGATTATCTTAGTGCATATAAACTCATTGAGTGACAGTTGATTTTCTGCAGTTACCGGATTATTAAGCCATCAGAGAGGGGAGGCCAAAAGGGTGATCAACTCTCAAGCCTATGTCTTAAAAGGCTAAAACTGTATCCATGCTTATTGATATTACCTGTAGACTGACCATATCAGGTGATTTATTTTTCAATAATGATAACATTATAGCCTATATAAGAAAAGCCATGTGACTTGATACATAATACAGTGGAGACAGAGGACAAATGAATTTTTCTTTAACCACAGTAAGCTGATACTCACCTAGTCCGGCTCCCTGCTGCTTTAATTGAACCAATGGTAACGCGCACATTGTCTTCACTATCTGACTCGCTATCAACCTTCATGATGCCAGAAATCATAATGATTAACGGTTAAATAAATGCCAAAAGTCACTTTAAAAGTACGACCAAGGAACAGAACTATATATGTTCACCTGGTTTTCTGCTCCATTAAAGTCTTCCACATTTCCAACCAGAGCACTGGGGAAATTAAAACAATGATTACCCTGTATGAACATATTGAGTTACTCAAAAAAACCAAAACGAATCAGTAAATAGTGGAGGAAACAGAACCTTAACTCTAGAGATCTTTTCCCTGTTCAAGGCCACCTAATTTATGTCATAAGCCATTTATCAAACCCTTCAAGCCCTGAGGTGAATGAGGTGTGGGCTAGCAGGGGGGGAAAAAAAAAATCACTACTCAGTGCAGTGCGGCAGCCCACTAGGACTGCAGCGCTGGTGCAAGATGTGAAAAATAAGCTCTGGGTCAGATGAGATGACATCATCTGGCACTGACTGAAGATTAGAAAAACAGAACATTTTCAGCAGGGTTGTGAAGATCATGTAGATTTGAAGCTTAAGCATTAGAAAGAGGACCTTACTGACAGGTATGGGCAGTCTGATGCTTGAACTGACATTACTAAGCTATGCAAAGGCTTAACCCTGCGCTGCTCGATGGATCACGCTTCAGAATTGGCAGCGATTCCACTCACCTGAATATTTCAACTTCACCATCAGTATCAGCCGCTACATCATCTTCATCATCCTCGTCATCATCATCTAGGAAAAATGGTCAAAAAGACTGAGCTAAAAGTAAAGCCAGAACGAAACATTGCATAATGATTTCTGGTTTGACAAACCTATATCAAATTACAAACCCACAACAGAAAAAGCTAAGCTTGCATGGAAATTGGGAAGAGGGGGGGGTGAACCTTGAAGTTTATTTCATTGCAGACGTTCAGGTCTTCAATACGTTCCAAAAAAAATTGGGATGGGTCAATTAACGGCTAGTAATTATTCATTCGTCCATCATCTTTCGCTTAATCCAGACAGGGTCGCAGGTCAGCCAGTGGTACTCCGGGCGCAAGGCAATAACGGCCCTAGATGGGACGCCAATCCATCATAGGGTACACAAACACACACACACAGTCATGCACACAGTCACACACTAAAGGCCTCATTAAATACACAAATTAACCTAACACGCATGTCTCTGGACTGTGGGAGGAAACCGGAGTACCCAGAGTAAACCCACGCAGACACAGGGAGGACATGCGGACTCCATACAGAAAGGACCCAGGCTACTCCACCCTAGGAATGAACCCGGGATTTTCTTGCTATGAGGTAGCGGTGCCGCTCACCGAGCCACCGTGCTGCTCTTGGCTAGTAATTAGGCACAAAAAATAAATTATGAGGTAATTCAAACAGGATGTTAAGTTACATGTACAGGCGATTATAATCATGATCACGATAAAAAGGTTTCAAACACCAACAGCACTAATGCACCTTGATGGACAAGGATACAGATGCATTTTGTCCTCAATTACAGTGGGAGAATGGTTAGAGGGGCAAGAGTTTCTCCAAGCATTGTGATTGAAGATTTGTAGAACATGGTAGCATTTATTTGAAAACGACAATGCTCGTAGTTAGGCCTCTGTAGAGCAAACTATTTACAAGGCTTGTATTTATTTTATCTGAACACAAGTGGAAGCACCTGATGTTCACTAGACACTACTAGATCATTGATGATTATCTCAGGGACAAAAGCTTTTTAGAACGCCAGATGGTTCAGCATAAAAAATGTCTATCCATCCATTATCTTCCACTTAATCCACAGGGGGTCACGGGCCCACCCAGCAACTCTGGGCACAAGGGCAGGAACAACCCAAGACAAGGCGCCCATCCATTAATCCATCATTACGCACGCACAGCCTGTAAAGACCTGAAAGTCCCTGCAGTCATTTGTGCATGCTGTCTTTGCAAGTAAAGTTTGTGCAAGTGTTAGAATTTAAAAAATGTTCAAAGATGCTGTATTGAGTGAAGTGGACACACTTCAAAAATGTACACAAGTACAGTAACAAATGACATTGGAGATGACAGAACAGCAGAGCTTCAGCTTCCACCACACAGTGGGGATGGCTCACTACAGTTACTAATGGCCACTCTTTGGACTGTGGGAGGAATCCAGAGTACCAAGAGTAAACTTACACAGACACAGGGAGGACATGCAGACTCCACACAGAAAGGTCCCAGGCCCCCCGCCCTGGGATTGAACCCAGGACCTTCTGGCTGTATCCACCAAGCTGCCCGGATAAAAAATGTTATAAAGAAAAAAAGTTCATGTCCACTGTAGTGTGTGGGGGAAGGTGAAGCTCTTGTGTGCTTGTGTACATTTTTAAAGTTTGTGCAATTCACTCAGTAAAGCAACTTTGGACCTTTTTCAAATACTAACACTTGCACAAACTTTCACTTGCTAAGACAGCATACATAAATGACTGCATGGAATTTTCAGGTCTTTACCTTTTTTATAATAAATGTACTTCAATGAAAGGTTACATTTTTCTTACATTTATTTATTCACTTTTAAACCAACTGTATTCAATTCAGGGTCACAAGAAGTTAGAGCTGCAGGATCCAACCTTGGATGGGGCACCAATCCATTGCAGGATACACACACACGCACACACAGAGACACACACAGAGACACACACACACAGAGACACACACACAGAGACACACACACAGAGACACACACACAGAGACACACACACAGAGACACACACACAGAGACACACCCTATGCCTTTTACAGCACATAGTACTAGGGCAGAGTAGGGAATAAGTACCGTTGCATTTAAGTAGCCCAGTCGTCATGGACTTACGTTTTTGCGGAGGTGTTCAGTATATAATTTGTTCAAAAGAAAAAAAGTGTTCTATAAAAGCAACCAATACAAGAGGGAGGATTTTATCCCGGTGAGTGCCGTAGATAACCGCAGCCGTCATGTTATGCGCAGTAACACACAACCCTTAAGTGTTCCATTTTAGCAGTCCCTATGCTATAAAAAACATAGGGTTTGTATAACGCTACAAACAACCATTAGTTTAAAACACGAAATACAAATAAGCGAAGGGGAAAGGAAAAGAGTACTACTACTAAAAGTAAAACTGATTAAGAACCAAACAATAGAATTTCAGTTTGCATACATGAAGCTTGTCATTACTTGGCAACGTGGCAGTCGTTATTTTGAAGTGTGCCAGGCGAGCAATACTGTTTTTGTGCTAGCAACAGAAAGACAAAATATCACCAAAAACACATTGGAATATCGCTTCTGAACCAAACTATGGCTGGAATTGACTGTTGCATAATAGGAAATATGTCTTAAATGCATGTAACTCACGGCAGAAAAGTAGTACGTGTGAACCCCTGGGACACCCGAGAACCAGTGTACTACTGAAAAGAAAACACTGCACGACACACTGGTTAAAGTTTGGGTCAGTGTTGTATCACAATGCCCTTGTTTTTCCAAGTTCACTTACGTGATGAGGATACAGAAGCTCAGAATCCCTCAGCATATGCCCACATATTATCCAATTAGTTTGAACATCTTCCAAACACCATGTCCTATTGCAGTGTTTACATGGTTTCTATCGCCGTTATAAGAGGGCAGTGGCATTAATGGTTATTTATTGTAGACGTTTCTGGTACTGAACCAGACACTGAGCACTTCAGCTGCTGGTGCGATCATTAAAATGATGGTTTGATGCGATTCAAGTGTCAATACAATTATCACTGTACATAAACGAGGCACGGGGAAACAAGTTTGTGCTCTTCGGTAGCTGCCGCTTGCGTATTAGGGGATGCACAGGAATAGACATGCAAAAATAATCACCAAAACCAGGACAGAGCTTGTGATTCAGTGCCTCAATCATAAGGCTGTCTTTTAAAAGCCAGCACTCGGGCACAGACGCATGTTAATTTGACCTTTGCAGCTACATATTAGGGCATCCGTGAACCAGAGCCGTGCCTTGCTTACCCTTTCAAAGAGCCGAGTAATACAAAAACAGCATGTGACGACTTATCTATTAGAAGTAGAAGGGGCAACCACCACAATATAATACCTGTAGAAATGTAGCTCATTAACTAATCTTTTGTAATGTCTCTTATTTGTTTGTTTGCTTTAACGGCCGTAGTTTTTAAAATTAGAATGGAAAATAAAAATCTGTCTTAACTGTGGATGTTGCGGCTGTAAACAGCTGATCACCTCAACAGCCAGTCGTTGCTGTGGATCCACAAGCAGAGGTGGGAGTTAAAGAGTGAAACTACGTTATCGGTCATATGCTCACTGACCCGTAATGTCCATGATGCAGAATGAAGAGGAGTTCTAAAGAAACCGCAGAATTGAGATATAACATCTTAAGACACGAAAATGGAAGAGCCCACAAGTTGAAAATGTAAAATAGTTTGAAAATCGAAAATAGAGTTTGAGTTGTAATTATTTTCCTAAAGAAAATTGTAAAAGTCTGAATGGTTTAAAAAAAAAAACAAAACAAAAAAAAGAAAAACATTTGAAGGGGGGGGGGGGAATTAATTTGGAGAAAACAATACCATTTCATAAGGCCCTGCTTGGTTGTCGGAAGCAGTAAATAGCTTTCTTTATTACTGTCTGTCCTATTGTACTTCTGGTTGCACTTCTTTGTTTATTACCCCACTACTGGTATATTCTCTCTCACCTGCGACTATATAAACCAGTTCACAGTCACTGGTTAATCCGTCTTGTCTGCAAAACCATCCGTCAGTGCATTTTTTAGGATCATCAAACTGTTCCCTTAAGTGTTACAGTTTGCCCCTAAACGGGAGTCGTAACAGTACGTGTACTTTCTGTAATGAACGTGGATTTCCACAAATTACAAATTAGGGATGGTGTGTAGATGGTAGCGTTCCGCTCTTGTCTTCAACAATATCTTGTGAAAATACCCTTTATGCACTGCTCACAGTAACTATAGTAACGTCCGGTCAACGTCCATTTTAGTCAGCGTCCTATTACACAGAACAGAATGTTCGTTAAATGGTGTATACCTGTATTCTGAAAATATTTTTGAAACGTTTCGTCTCTGTTACGTTTCACCTCAGGTTGGGCTGGAGAACAGCTTTTAAATATGAAAGGCATTTGTGAGCACGGGAGAGTGAAGTGAGCATGTTAAGTTTGGTGACCTTTAGAATAATGAAGATTACTGAAACATAACCCTAACAAAACATAATCCTCTGTACTAATGAGTGTGCCGGGGCACAGAAGCAGCGGTGTCACAACGGTCTGCAGCACTTTCTCAGCCAGAACCTTGGTTGAGGGCCACCGATCAATACGAGTGATGGCGTTCCTGTTATCGCCAAGCCAAAGATGCAAAAAAAAAAAAAAGCTCGAGCTATTGCCGAACAAGCGAGTGTGTGTGGGAGACCCCGCTAACAATTAATGTTTTATTTGCGTTTTATTGATTCCCCTTAATTCTGCTTTTTATTGATTCCAAAATGGTAAAAAAAAAATGCTTCGTTGTAAAGATCTTTATATTTCATCTCAAAAGTAATTACGCTTTTGTTTTCATGTCATTTTTACGCTTTTTTCCTTCCCTTTTATACCCAGTAAATGTAAAAAGCTTAATCTGGCTTAATGTACCTAACAAATGACCTAGGAACACCAAACTCCTATCAGTTACTACTGGTCATAAAGTACTCTCTTACTGCTGAAATGACAATTTTACTTTTTTTTAAAGCGTTTGACTTATAATAGGTTTAAATGGGGGAAAAATGTTGCATAAAAATGATTACTTTCCTTTTGATTCACATGTTAGCAGGCAGTAATAAGTGAGAAATGTTTCAAGCCAAACTTTTGGTTGTCCGTCTTCTGCCACAGAACAAATATCCAAATACACGGCTCACAAATTAGGGATATTTCAAAATGAATACGAAGGGGATCCCACAAGAACTGCTGGACAATCTGATCCTGTCCATGCCCCATCACTGTGCGTGTGTTTTGGCAGCCTTGGGTGACCATACGCCCTACTGCACACTCAATGTGGGGCGCTCTCGTCCAGTCTCACACGCTCCTGTTCACTCTCAGGAATATATCACTTGCTACTCAATCATAATTTAGTTTGCATCTTAGTTGCAAAAAATCAACCAACTTTAGACTTTATTTGCTTTTCTGATGATCTAGTTTAATGAAATGAAATCAAATGCTTCCTTTTGAACGGCTTCATATTCCCTAAGTAAGCAGTGTACTTACTATCGAACCTTTTATCCACAATAAGTTACATCGGAGTAGGCGGTTTTCACCGTACTACAATTACGAAATAATTATTTCGAATTTATTTCCAGCAGTCAGGTGCTACAGTCGGTGGTACAACTTCTAATATGCCAGCCCACCACATATCTGGTATTGTTTCTTCCTTCTGGTATAGTTTTTCCCCTAGCTGTTTAGTTCTTATCTGCTGCTCTTGTGTGATTTGTCACAGTCCTTTTTCTCAGTCTTATTATCTTGTCCTCAGTTCCTGGCTTTATCATTTCTTTGGGGTCCCTATATGACCTAAAGTTTCTCAATTCAAAAGGTTGTCCTTTCTTAGATTAGCAATGTGGAAGTCTGAGAAATCAACCGCTTGTGTGATGTCTTAGTAAAACAGAGAACTTAAACTGAACTTGGAAGAGGCCATTTTCCCCATTCACAGTACAGCGGTGCATCTGACCGACCCTGGGCTCTGGCTGTGTGGAGTCTCTCCATGTCTGCATGGGTTTTCTCTGGGTACTCAGATTTCCCCAACATTCCAAAATACTTTTTTAACCCATTGGGTTAATTTGTGTTTCCAACGTGCCCTTACTGTGTGACTGTGTGCTCCTGCCTTGTGCCCTGTGCTGCCAGCTAGGCACCGGCTCTCTCTTGCGACCATGACTATGATGAGCGGATAGGAAACTGAATAAATAAATAAATAAATGAATGAATGAATGAATGAATATCTATCTATCATCTTTGTCTGCATTTCTTTGGTCAAATTAAAAAAATTACAATGAACCACATTTTAAAACGAGTTTGCAGTCCGTCTACCACCAATTAAATATTCGCACTTACATTGTTGCCAATTTCTGTTTAAGAATTTAAAATCTCATAATGAAATAGCCTTAGCGTTGCCCTGCCAATTTCTAATTTGAGGACCTTGAGTGCTGAAATCTTTAGATTTTGTTCTAAATCAGCAGATGACATTATTTTAAATTTACAAATTACCACATTTATTCTTTTCTATGTGGAAATCCACCGGCTTAGATTTCAAATATGAACTATTTAATGTCCCCCAAGGCTTAAACCACAAATAATCATGATTGCACACGACATTTCCACTTACAACACCTTCAGTTAAATGGGGCATAAAGACCGGATGGGAGCTGTGCTAATAAATCTAACAAACCCTATAATAACTGCTTTAAAATGACAATCTTCTGTCATTTTTGTCTGTAGAACATAGAATGGATGAATAAATAAAAGCGCTAGCTGGTTGAGCTGACAGTGATTGCATTTGTCAGATCTTGAGGTCAGAAAAAGCCTTCAGCAAGGCTAAACGAGGCCAGTTGTGCTCCCCTGGCAGATAACCGAGTGCGACAAATAAATGCTACAGAAAAGGAACAAAGAATTTACTGCTACCAAGATTTAGCATGCAAGCAAACGTGCCGTATACAGATTGCTGCTACGCTACAGTATGAAAACCACACACTAACACGTATAATCAAATGTTCCGCTTTGCTTTTTTACCATACGTTTTCAGATCGGTAAGTGAAATATGTGCACAGAATACTATAGAGAAATGTATGTGCTACACTTGTTCAAGGTTAGAAGTGTGTATGCCTGGAGAGGATTGCCGACCACATTCAATTGTGTTGATTTTGTAAATAAACAAATAGACTGCTCACAAATGAGGGGATATTTTAAAATGAAATATTCGATGATGATTATAATAAATTAAACTTACATTTTTTTTTTTACATTCGTTTTTTTGAGCATTGTATTTGTTTATTTACAAAATCAACACAATTTGATTGTGGTGTGCAATCCTCTACAGGCATGCACATACACACACTTTTACAAACTGACAGCACAACTGTTAAGTTTTGTGCCCCATATGATAATGGTCCACTATAGAAGTAGTAATAGTGAACAGGAAAGCATTTTGTAAACAGTCCAAAACTCAAAGGGTGAAGCAAGATTTAAATTCTGTACTAACACTCACCAACGACTATCGAACAATTATAGTTCACCTCCATCTTTCTTCTACGGTCACTGGTCAATTTATCAGTTTATGTTCAGTTCAGCAGTGACACTGATATGATTTAAAACTCGAGCAGCACTGCTGTGTCTGATCCACTCGTACCAGTAATAACACACACTAACACACAACCACCAGGTCAGTGTCAAAGCAGTGCTGAAAATGATCCACCCCTCAAATGGTACCTGATCGTTGGTCCTGACCGTTTCACTTAGCCTACAAGGCACTTTCACGTCAGACGTCACATCAGTTGTAGGGACTAATTTGAGAGGAACTACCTCTGCAGAAACCTTGCAGGAAATGCATTCGTTCCAGGCAATTGTTTATTGGCGTCTGCTCCCGTAAGAACGCTGTTCGACTCCAAAGTGATGTAAGCCCGATTTTGCTTACCCAAAACTCTAAATCGTGTTGCATCTTCTCTATCTGCATATAGATCCAATGATGCCTGAACTTCTCAATTTGTCTGTGTGTGTGTGTGTGTGTGTGTGCTCCCGCCAAATGATGTGCAAGCACATTTAAACGTGGAAGCTCAACACAGGAACAGTCACTATACCCTTGCGTCACTATGTCCATACCAATCACTACATACTTGCATTCCATTACATTAGGGTTATTATTCGCTGAGAAAAGACTAGCTTAAACTAGGAGCCAAGAGATACGGTGTACTTAGAACTACAATTGTCCCCAGTTCCTGCGGTGTGAACACGTGACAAAGGGGACACAGTTAGCACCAACACAAGAGCCTAAAGGCACACTTACCTGGTAAGTGGAACTGATCAATTGAACAGAGTGTAGAAACAAGGCGGTGTGTACTCACTTTTGTTGCCAGTGGCTGTGTTGGATTATTTTGAGGTCACAGCAAATTTACACGGTTACACAAGCTGGGGAAGAGTCATATCTGCCGTGCTGTCCCATTAAAAAGATATAATAAAGTAGTTACAAAACGGTGTACTCACTATATTTTGGTATAATAATGTTAGAACATAATATATAACTTTATCGTAACATTTAATGTGTGTGATGTACAGTTATCTGGTTCTTCTTGTACATAAATGGCAACTACGTTTCGCTTTGCAATTTAATGGAAATACTTTTGCTGAGACATCTTGGTGTTGTCTCACTCTGAGGTTTTAAATGACGCTGGTTAAAATGACTCCCTCCTCCAGCCCCCCCTTCTCCAAATGCCACTATATTATTTGCTGGTGCTATGTTTGAGAACCTGCATGGCTGTGACATCAGCATGCCTTTACCCAGTAATTTGGACTTGTGTGACTTAATAATATTACCTGTAAAAGGTTCCCGTATCCTATTATGGTATTCTGTTAAATACCTTTTTTTTTGCTGACAAATTTTTAAATGGACTATAGTGTGCATATTTTGCATTTTTTAAACTGCTATTACATAGTGGTAATGAGATGAGATGCTACACAAACCACGCCATTTGATTGAAAACCTTTTAACCAAAACTATCAATCAACCAAACCATCATGACAATCAAAGATAATAACGAGGTGTTCGAGAGACCCCAGAGCTGGCTGGTTACTCAGCCCATCAGCTAAGCTACTTAAAAAAAATGTGTACTTTGGCATATTTGTTTACCATTAAATAAATCGTTGCTTATATAATATGACAAAAAATGAGACCGATACTAAAAACTCATTCCTATCCATGCAGACGGCAACATAGCTTAGTATAAGCCAGCAGCTTATTAGGAGGAGGCACGTCTAATGTGCATATTAAAGATTATTCTAAGAACCTTGGACAGCAGTGATATTACAGTGCAGACCTTCATTAGGCTGCTGTGTCAGCACAGCCTAGTAGAGACTGCATAATGTGTGATTTTCCTCTTTTAAACCCTTTGTTCAGTCATGCTGTCGTTCCTAGTTTGGCTCGTTAGTGTGTAGTACTGTTGTTGCCTGTGACCATGTGCAGTACCTTGAAAAAGTCGACTTTTTTCACGTTACACCCAAAAACCTAAATGTAGGTTATTGGAATTGTATTTGATGGGTATTGTATTGTATTTGAAGTGATAAGACAAATGATGCATGGGTTTCAAAAGTCTTGATGAATCAAATTTTGAATTGTGTGGTGTGCATTTGTATTCAGCCCCCTGCACCCTGTTACACCTAAATAAAATCGTAAAATAAAATACTGTGACCGATTTCATCCTGAAGTCGGCTAATTGGAGAGAAAGTCTGCCTGTGTGTAATTTATTCTCAGTATAACTACAGCTGTTCTGGGAAGTCCTCAGAGGTTTGTTAGAGAACATTACTGATCAAACACAGTCATGAAAACCAAGGAACACACCAGACAGGCCAGGGATAAAGTTGTGGAGAAGTGTAAAGCAAGGTTAGGTTATTAATATATCCCAAGCTATGAACATCTCAAGGAACACTGTTCAATCAATCGTACAAAAATGCCAGGAGTATGGTGTAAGTGCATGGCCATAAACCTAAATGGACAGCCTGAATATAAATGCGCGGCGCACATTTCAGATTTTTATTTATTAAAAGTTTTGAAACTTATCATTTTCTTATCACCTCACAATTACTTTCTACTCTATTATATATTTATTATATATTAAATACTATGTTACTTTGTTGCTTGAAGAAACATGTATGAATGTACAGCTTTTAGGCATTAATAAACTATACACGTTAACACTGATTTACACCAGAGCAAAGTTGTCCTGGTACTAAAGGAATAGTGCAGTTAGAGTTGGCTGTATTTAAACGACTTAAGCCTGGGACCATGCGGTGATGGGCTGGCATATTAGATCACTTGACAGTGATGGATGCCAATTCCAACTAGAAGCTACCACAAGGTATTCAACCCAGATCATCATGGTGGTGGCCGATCAAATTGTATTTAAAAAAAAAAAAAAAAAAAAAAAAGTAGGACCCTTTAGAGAAGGGAAACCTACAGACACTTAACATCTCTATTTAGGAAACCTCTATATTTAGAAAACACTCAGCTTAAAAAGAAAAATGGCTTGGTGCACAAATGTCACTGATTTCTAACTACATTCTACTTAGTTTTATAAAATCGGAGGACCACACCAACGTGTTTAAAGGCCAGACTTCATCACAGGTTCATCACACCCAAAAAAAAAAAAAAAAAGAAAAAAAAAGGTCATTTTAGATAGTCATACTTTACGCCTTTCAGTCTGAGCCGAGACAGTTTAAACTCTTTGATTCGCTGACTAGACACAGTCAACTTGAATACAAAACACAGGTCATTAAAAAGCAGAAAGTGTAACAACTGTTTTTTGATTATTATGTGAAGACAGGACGCTGTGTACTGATGTAAAAGAGCTCCGTGTTCTGAACAGGATTTACCCAGGGAGGAAAGAGAAGAGGTTGGAGGTTGATTAAGGTAGATTATATCTGCCCATGGTCTTATCGCCGGGAATCCGAGATGAGGATGTAATACTCTGCAGTGTGATGCCAGTTCTATTAACTCGGAAAGCTTTTATTTTATAACCTTAATACCGAGCTAGACGTTACATATATCATACAGTGATGTTACAATAATAGAAACACAGCAAGGGGCTTCTTCCAGCTAATAAACTGAATATTCCACAGATTGGACCCATGGCTTCTTTTTGCCAGAGTGTTTTGCAGTCTCGTTTCAGGTGCTTTTAAAAGAAAAGTTGCATTTGTCACAATTGGGCACTCTGAACTTCTATAAAACGTTCGTTCTATCAGGTTGCATTTGCGTTGTTTTGTGCACCCAAAGGTCTATTTCGGTTAACCCATCACCCATATACCACAGTGGAACCTCGGAATTAATTGAGAATAATTGGGATGAATGCAATTAAACAGGTGGGATTGTAATATTTTGCTCTAATCTTATACCTACCTACAACCTCGACAAATTCTTTTGAAAATCCTCTTTGCCACTATATTGCACTGACAGCACTAAAATAGGTAGGGATTTTAAACACAGGACTGAAGTAGGAATTTTCCAGTTGGAAATATTGGATATTGACCTCCTGTTGTATACAGTTGTTATAGTTGTGCATTTTGTAACAGGGCTTGGATGTGTAAGGTGTTCACAGGATGCTGTGTGGGTGCATATAACATATCGACAAGAACACCAGTGACTAACTGACCCTCGTTTACATTATAGAGCGATAAAGAGACAGGAAACGTTTATCCAAATGATTAATGCTGCACTAAAGCAAAAACAAACAATTAATGGCTCTTGTAGATTGTGTGAACCATTTTGCGGTGTTGTTGTATACTGCAGAACCTGCAACCTTTAGCATTTTCTGGTTCTCAAATTTCCTTCAGCAGTGTCTGGTGTATAGCCACGTGGAAAAATATAGAACTGTCTCTTGCATATTAGTCTAATTTTAAATCAAACTGCAGCATTACAGTATCTTGATTTTGCTTGTTTCTTTGATTGAAATGGGTCTCCGTATCACTTTTCTTTGTGCCAACCATGTTATGGAATGTAACTAATAACTGAATGTCAGCCATGCTGTTCTGGCTCTATATATAACCTCATAACCTGTGTGGGTAATAGGCTGTTGAATGGTGATGCCCTCAGGCTGTGAATGCATGCCTTGTTCTAACGCGCGCACACACACACACACGCACACACACGCACACACACAAACAAACAGTCTCTAAAACCGTTATGCTATGTGAGGACTCGAAGCTTGCTTCCAGTTTAAGATGTATGATACTAATGGACTGGAAAGGTTTATAGATGTGTACATCGTTATTGCCATGATATACAGTATATGGTTTCTTTCTGCACACTACATACTCGCACCACTACGTAACAGCACAGGTGCAAGATTTTCTGACATAATATTCAATCAGCTATGCTTTTCTCGTTTCTGCTCCATGTCCTGCTATTTGCCTTCCCTGGGTGAAGATGATGAACCAGCAGGATCATTGGGATCAATGTAAGAGCTGACCTTGATTTGAACAGAACATTAAAAGTTTATTACTGGAATTAATGTGTTTTGTTTCGGTATAATTTTGTTTTAATCGATGCTCTCTCCTGCTAGGAAAACCAATTCTACGAATAACCACAAAGACAAAAACCTGAGACAACGCAATACCAACTGAACAAATCAACTTGGTGAGTATAAAGAACATTAATAAATACGTCGTCTTTTTCAGGAAATGTGAATCTGAGCACTGATGCGTGTTCATTTCATTTTGCACTCGAGCTATGAGGCCAATTTAACCAAAACGTAATGGAACGCCGTTTTACCCAAACAGATCTTATTTAATGCATGCTGAAATCTTCTTTTCAACTATAGTGAGAGCTGTTGCATGAACTTTTGAAAAATGCAGTTATGCTGAATAGCATTGGCAGTCTGTGTTTACAAATCTAAAGGGATGGAGCAAACAGTAATATTGAAGTGTGCCTTAATCCACTTTCTACCGAATCTGTTTAAACGATTAAAAGGTTAGTCGCCACTTTATTAGGTACGCCTCCTTGTTTCTACCCTCACTGTCCATCATATCAGTTCCATTGTCCATAAAGATGTAGTTCCACAATTAGAGACTGTAATCCATCTGCTTCTCTACATGCTTTGGTTGTCCCTTTACTCTGTTTTGTAATGGTCAGGACCCGCACAGGGCCAGTACAGATCGGGTACTATTTGGGAGGTTGCTCATTTGCATGGTGTGTTGGCGTGTGTCGTTCTGGTATGAATGGATCAGACAACAGTGCTGCTGGAGTTGTTAAACACTGTGCTCACACACTGGCATTACATCTACAAGGTGGAGCAATATAGATAGGTAGATAGGTAGCAGCTTGTCTGTTGTCAAACAGGTTGTGTTAGGCATCCTCTAATCCTTCATCAGTGCTCAAAGGACAGGATGTTGCCTACATGATGCTTGTGGCTGGACAGTTTTTGGTTCGTAGACCATGTCCAGCAGCATTGCTGTGTGTGATCCACTCGTACCAGTGCAGCACACGCTAACGTCACTACAACGTCAGTCGCTGCAGTGCTGAGTATAATCCACTTCAAAAATAGGATTTGATCTGTGGTCTGAAATATTAAGACTAAAGGGCGTCTATATGATAAGTGGAGCTGATCAATTAGACAACGATTGCAGAAGCAAGGAGGTGTGCCTAATAAAACAGCTGATTCACATATTTTTATTTTTTTGTATAGGGTCACATATTGGCTGTGAATAGATAGGGGTGTGTGGGGGGATTCATTTCCTGGTGCTCCAACCATGAACCCTGCTCCCCCTCTGATAGGCTAGTGTCCTTTCCAGGGCATGCACCCCATGTTTTTGGGGAACGGGTAATAGCTTCCACAGCCTACACATACAAGTTCGTGGCCGTGCATACAAAATATTGAGTAATAGCGTTTCAGTATTGTTACCTACATTTGCCTAGTAGCTCGGCGAAAAATGAAAGGACACTGCAGATACCAGACTAGATTTGGGAGGGAGCAAGTTTTTGTCAATTTTTGTCTTTTTAACATACATAATCACACAGACTTAGTGAAAAGGGGTCGAGAGTGGGTTGCACACGACACAGATAACAACACAACACAGATACAACACTTAATACAGAACAGTAAACCGGTGTGTAAACCACAGAACGTGTGATCATGCTTTAACCACCTCTCTCTGCTTGGTGTTGTGCTTAAGACAGACTGCACATCCTGACCGTATGAAGGTATCCAAGGAGAGCAGAAGCTCCTGGCCATTTCTAGTAAAGCATATCCTGCCTCACTCGGTGACTGAAACGACAACAGCATATCACTGGCAGAAAAGAACAATAAGGACTGTCTTAAGCATGCCTTATTAAGTCTTATGGTTTGTCAGTGTGATTGGGCACAAGCGGTAACATTCATTCGAAAGGTGTGCATATTCTTTCTACTCTTCTGTACTGTTCCATTGCTTTTCAATCACGGCATCCTACTGAGGTGATCCTTTTTCCACACTTAGATACCCTGTCGAATGCATGCACTGACATAACCTAACATTTCACGTTACCTATTGTTATCTTTGTGTTGTTGCATCAAAGAGGATTACCCAACATGTGTGAATTTTTTTTTCCTTCGTTTGTTTGTTTTTTCTTTTAAATTGAACTGAAAAAAAAAGAAAAAAAAATGTCCGATCCACCCATTGACTTCTTTGTACAGTTTATCATCAGATCATAAAATTAAACAAAGGTGTTCTTTGTAAAGCTGGTCTGCAAGAGCCTAGCTGTGACTGGCAGAACAGTATTTAAGAACTGTCTATGTATTAAATAATTTTAAAAGAGGAATAAAAGTAATTTATTTTCTAGAATTACCTAGATGTCTTGTACAGGTTGAGCTGTAAGTGTTCAAATATTACAATAGCATATCTGTAAAAAAGATATATACAATATATTCTTTTTTTAATCCTCTATGTCCTCCTACCTTGTTTGTTTTTAGATATGATTCTTGTATAGCATGGCTAATATCCTATGCAATATGTATTCAATAGATTTAATGACAACTGTAAGTTGGGGAGCGTTTTGACAAGTTTCACAGACTAAGCTTTAATGTTGTGGGTTCATCGGGGTGCAGGAATAGCATAAATGCACTGCTGTAGTTGCATGACTACTCCTTTTAAAGAAAATGATGTATCAGTGTGTTGCAGTGCAACTGGACCAATTTATAAAGATGGCACTTGCTGGAGCTAAAGCCATTACAATAATGTGAGACCAACTGTTCTTTTTAAAATAAATATTGAAAAATAGAAACAAACGTGTTGCTGGATTGTGTGCATAAACTATTAAATGATTGGCTTAACGGCTACACCACACTACAAAATCCAAATAGAGGTAGGCGACGTTTCATTGATTTGTTTGATTGATTTGGTTTATTTTCACGTTGCTATCAGAATTAGAGGCCATTTTAGCAGCGCACACACAATGTTACATCTATACATGAGGTTATCCCAAGACCCCCACCCCCCCTCAATTATCTGCACATCTTTGGACTGTGGAAGGAAACCAGAGTAAACCCACACAAACACTTGGAGGACATGCTAGCTCTACACAGAAAGTGTAAATGTGCAGTGTGGGTTGTCTGAACATTGTTGGACCAGCTAGGGCTGCTGCTGCAACTCTGTGGGATGATCTGTGGACTGGGCTTCCCGGATTCCAACAAAGTGAACCGTACCTGCACTTGCGTCCCAACCTACCCAGAAGGCACCGCTAGGATTCAGTCAAATCAGTATTTCTTATGTTTTGTAAGAAAAAAAGGCATATTATATGAAAAACATTAGACCAGTGCTGAACAACACATTCAGTAAATTTGTTCAGTTTCTTGTTATTAAATTGGATATTCAATTCATATTTAACACTAAATGTGATGATCATGATACAGTACATTTGTCACTTTATATACTGAGTACATATTTGGTGACGTATGATATTATATGATATAATGTTCTAAATTAAACTAAATTAAAATCACTGATGGCAGCATGAGGAGCAAAAAATAAAGCACAAATTGGTTCTGCACCTCACTTCTGGCTCAGGTCTTTCAGCTTGTTCTCCACTTCTTCTACAAACGCGGGGAAGCCAGAATCGAGGAGACACAAGCGTAACAGACCCTCCACGTCACCAGGGGGCAGAGTGAAGTGACGATAGGCAGAGGGCAGGGACAGTCCGTGCTCACCAAGGAAATACTATACCCAAAACAAATGTTGCCGTTTCTGAAAATGCAACTTCTTTTGTATTATAATTACATTCATTTTATGTATTATATTTTCTATTGTATAACATTAAAAATACTAAACATTCTAATTACATTATCTAGTCTATTTGTTATATTTGCATTCTCCCAGTGTATCCTGTTCCCCTTGAGTTTTGCCTTGCCACTTTCACCCCAGGCTTATGGGACTACACGATTGTAAATCTGCTTGGATTAAGACGATGTGCTTATATATAGTAAACCTGGACATTGTAGCAATGAGCTTGAAGAATTTCTCCGCCGTATCAGAACACAAATTAATGACATTACAAACTTAAGCTTAACAAACTTAAGCGCCGGTCTGCACGCGTCATTCAGCATTCAGACGTCGAGTCTCCCAAAGTACCTGAGCAAGCTGCTTGATGGACAGAGATTCCTGCGTAACGTCATGGGCGGCTTGCTGTGCTGCTACAGGAGTCTTAAGGGACACAGGCATAGATCCATTCATTACACTCTCAGGTCTCCTGCTGCAGGGCCATCCAGCCAATCAATACACTCATTATTAATTGAAATGGCTCATCTCCTACAGACCCTTATTATCAGCTTTGTAGTTCTCTCAGCATATTTCAATAATGCGTTCTGGAGGGGTTTCAGAAGGTTTAATTTACGAAAATCGCGGGTGTAATTTGACAGTACAGATAAGTATGAGGATCATAACATAATCTACTTAAAATGTCGCACAATGTACCTTGAGCACCATCTAGTGAAAGCAGAGCTCGCGGGTTCCTACTTCATCATGCTGATGCAACCATTTCGAGGTGTAACCCTATAAGTGTGCAGAAAACCCTGGTGCCAAAAAGCATTACAGTGGCGTATTTCTTAATCTGATATAGTACGACATGAGCACGAACAGAGCAGGGGGCTAGTTAATGCCAAAGAAGTCCAAGTCGGCTGTCCATTGAGAATTTGGACAGGACAGGGTAAGGTCACAGAGGTGTTGAGTGGCATGATGTCAGCATACAAACTGCCCTGCCATTGGCATCCCCCATTATAGCATGTGTAGGATATATACATAGCATTAACGTGCACACAATTCTTCTTACAGGAATTCGAGAGAGAGTACAGATTTACGTATTACACTTAACATTTTAACCTGACGGCTTGATGACAGCAGATCACAAACACCTTCTTCAATAGGTTTGGAAATGGATTACTGGTAAACCCATCACCTAGTTCATTTCACCACCACACCTTACCTTTCTGTCCTCGTCATCGAAAGCACGCAAACGAGGATTACCTCCCATTGTCTCACACCTCCCATGCTCATCCAAGCCTCTATAATCACAGCTGAAGAGGTGAGAAGGGGGCTACAGAGACCGCATAGAGAAAAGGGGATGGGCCTGTGACTACAGAGGGTCCAGTGCTTTGGCAGACTTCCTGAACAGTTCCAGTGCGAAATTCAAGACCGCAAAATAACGACTACAGACCCGAAGCAATTACACTAAAAGAAATCAGATAAAGTTTCGAATGCATCTGTGAGCATGGCATATAATTGCACCCACTGACTCAAATGGTGCAATCAACGGATAGCACGTGACATTGTCAATCTCTACTACACACCTTTTGGCGTTATTGTGTCATGGCGCAACCCCTATCAGAAACTCTTACTGATGGTATGGAAAAAGGAAAAAAACGCAGTGCGACTCATTTTATTGCAAACAGCATGAACCCAATTGTCTGGTCTAAAGAGTTTGGAGCAATCCAACCCACAGTCAGGTAGACTGTGTCCAAACAGAGGTATTTCAAGACTATTGTTCGACCAACAAAGCACACGGCAAAAGTCTAACAGCCATGCGATAGTCTGTGAGCTCACAAAAGAACTTGGAAGGGTCCTAAGCAACTATAGACCTATCTCACTTTCTCTAACGTTTATGTTTGTGAGACCACCATGAGAAGAATACTAAACAACAACAAGTGTGCAATGATAGGGTTCATCCTGAATTTAATACACCAATTTAAAATGGTCTGTCCGTAAGGGAAATGTTAAGAGAATTAAGATCATGCAGCAAGACAGTTACCCTAAGCACAGAAGTCATTCTAGAAAAGAAAAACAATGTTTAAAAATGGCTAAGAAATGTCATAAAAAAGTCAAAATGTGAAAAGCTAGCAGCATGCCAGAATTGGCTAATAGGCTAAATGGGCCGATAACTGAAAGCAAAGGTTCAAATAATTTTGCCACTCGCGTATGTGTGACGTTTGTCCATTTTCCTCAATAAAGAAAATGACCAAGTGTAATATGTTCTTTCCGTTTCTTTAACAGGCTTCTCTTAATCAACTTCCATTGCTTGTGTGAAAATCTGCTGATGTTTCAATTAATATTAATAAAGAAATATCAAAAATTTAAAAAAAAAAGGCTGCACAAACTTTCAAGGAGCACTGGAGTGCAGGTGCTATACTTTTAAAATTTTATGTAGTGTACCTGCTCCTGCTGGTTAGAGATTCGAGTGGTGTCTGCAGTTCTAGATGATGGACCAGCCTGTTCCGGCGTGTCTGCAAGCAGGTATTCCTGAAGTCTGTCTACTGCTTTCTTGCATAAATCAACTGCTTCAGACCTGCTACTTCCCTCAAACTGCAGCCTTATCAAACGGCTCCCTCCCTGCAAGCGCACACACGCAAACATTGTGCCTATGCTGTACAGTCTTGTACTATGTACCCTGCTTTGATTGTTTGTGATCCTGCCATATGAAGTTCATCAGCATTCCAGAGGTAATTATTATAGCTAGTCAAAGTAAATATTTGTCCTTATTAACAACCCAGAAACTTCAAACGCTGAACGACACGCCTTTGAGCTGTCAGCTCAAGGTCACTCAGGAACAGCTAGTCCTGTTCACTTGCATATGAAGACCCTCCATAGCAGAGGCTGCTCGTAAAAAACCATACCGTGTGTATACACACACACACACACACACACACACACACACACACACACACACACACGACGTTCCTAAAACAAACAGGCAATTTCAAAAACAAGGTGGTGTTTTCCAATTTCTCACCTTCAGGGTGATGTTTACAAGCAGGCTGTCTGATTTCTGCTGGGTCTTTAAAAAGCTCTGAGCATTGAGAAGAGAAAACCCTTCCTGAACAAACAGAGGAAATCACACTGTCAAAGACAAGAGTACAATGACTGGACCTCGAAACGGTCAATAAACACTGAGGTGTCACTAAAAACGTCTGTAGCTTTAGAAGACATCTTCATCAGCTTCATAAGTCAACGAGACGGAAACATTCTGATAAGCAAGGGAAGCACTGTGCAGGCAAGATGAATCACTGAGAAGCTGGACTGAAATTCCCAGGATTTTCCTGCAGGGGGATCTATTTCCACTAAATCCTCTATGGACACAGCATGTTACCAGCCAGACCTGGAGACACACGGATAAGATGGAATTGCCATTCTCAAATTAATCATGCAAGTAAGCAGCTCTGAAAAACCATGGATGGCTCATTGGCAAGTCGCAGAAGGTTTACATGCAAGCAAACAAACAAACAAACAAAAAAAGCCTTCATTACAGGTGTATGCTGCTTAACATTTGCTACACGTTCTGCATAACATCATACACAGAGCTTGGAAAATTAAGAAATCTCATAAAGAAAGCTGCGTTTTAGTCTGGTGATCTGATTTCTCATAGTATGTATCTCATATCGGCTTTGCCAAACTGAGCATAACCCAGATTGTTGCCAGGTCAGATTTTTCTGTAATCTTGGCTTTATTTGGGATAGTTTTCTATTGAGCTGTGTTTTTTTTTCTTTCTGTTGGATCTGGTAATACTAGAATTAGCAAAATGGCTACTGAACATTTTGTAAAGACTCAAGCAGATACACAAAAAATTCATTATTTCATATAAACGTTGGACATATTTCTGGGACTTTATTGGCCGGTTGTAAAGTCGAAATCCGATTACCTGCCTGCCCGAGTTACATAAACCTAGAGTTTTCTCATTACAGCATCTGATTACTTAAACACAACTCAGTGTCTGCACAATAATCTAACTTTCTGCAGATTACTAATTGCACGTAAACACACTAAGTGATTCACTTCCGTCCGTCCTTACCCCTCCATATATATATATATATATATAAATAAAACATTTGATTAATTTGTTAAATTAATTTGTAATACATTTTCTAATTTGAGCCCAATTTATAACTAGGACACACAAAACAATGTCTATGCAAATAAAATCCATCTCCACAAACGAACTAAAATTGTTACTTTTAAAAGCATGTTCCAGGTGTGCACCAAGCATGGCTACTCTATAGAACCCAAAATAGCAGTTATTAAGGATTTAATCATCTCTACATTTTGTAAACAACAGAGTAACTGCAATTACAAAACAAATTGCTACTTGACTAATTAGAGAAGTCACTTAAAATGGTCGTTTTCTTGTCTAGTAGAACACTGGCCACGTAAAAACATCACAGCAGTGATTTATTTCTAACGCTTTAATCATGTGGAGCTTCAGTACTTCCGCTACATATATTCATATAGAACATTATTTCAGCCTGACTAACATTTCAACCAAGCTTGATAATTGATGCTGAAACCGAATCACCTCTGGGAGAGAGTTTCCCCTATGAGAGGGCACCAGAGCTCTTAAAAAACATGTCATTCACAAGTGCTCAAAGCCAGGCTGCAAACGTTATGGGTAAAGATGCCATGTTTATAACTGAATGTTAATAACATTTTCCTTTTATTTCAGAATCGAAAGGGACATTGACAGAATCTGAATATAAAGAAGAGGTGGTCTTTTAGTCTATGTCCTGAACATGGTCTCCATATTGGATCATGGGCAGGTTTCCCCCTCCCCCATGGGAAGGTGATCATGTAGCATACCAATGAAGACTTCTTGTCTCAGAAACTGATTGCTTGTTACTCAAAACTGACAACATTGCCTGTGATGCAAAGCTGTTTGATGTTTTCAATGCGCTGTCCCTGGTGCTGAACCAAAAATGAGTGGACATTTCAAAATGAATATGAAGAGGATCCTACAAGAACTGCTCGACAATCTGAACCTGTCTGTGCCCCATTGCCGTCGGTGTGTTTTGGCAGTCTTGGGTGACCATACAATCCATTTTGATTAAATAAATCATTTGTAACTAATCACCATAATTGTGTAATCAAACAACTTTCTTTTCATTTGATTTTTAAATGCTTTACGTATGTATGCATGTACATGCATACACACACACACACACACACACACACACACACACACACACATATACACATACATACATATATATACATATATACACACATACATATATATATATATACACACACACACACACACACACACACACACACACACACACACACACACACACATTGTGTAATTGTATATATACACATATGTACTCCATTAGGGGATATTTTATTTGTTTCCAGTGTACTCTGTGTGGTGCTTCCTTTTAAGACGACACACCACTCTTGTATTTGCATATTTAGAAAAACAAATGTGCGCCACTTCCGTTGAGTAAAACCCAAACAAGTTTCAAATAACTGATGATTTTTTTGTAGGCACTGTCTGCTGCCAATCAAACAACTTAAATTGATGGCGACACCTGGTGCTCAAATAATGCAACTAAATTAGATGGCATAATAAACAAAATGCGATTCGCAGCATCATTTCAATCGACGTATATTGTCATTTTTTTGGCAGGGAGGTACATTATCTTTATCGTCATCAATTATTCTAATCATGATATGCTTATATTTGTTACTACAGACACAGAAGGTTGCGTCACATCTCCCACAGCCACCGCTCCGAAAACACAGAGCGCCTCTGTGTGCAGACACACACCTTTGCTGGTGTAATCTTGATGACACACCTGATAACCCTTCTCTCGAAACACTGCTCAATAAGAAACAAGTCTAGTGGCCTCTGCTAAGCTTCGTCTAGCTGTTCCTAATGCATCAGTGTGTACCTTGTCTGATTCAGAAAACAGCCTGTGTTGCCTCCTGAATTGTAATGCGGCAACAACAGCTTAGAAAGACTTTACTTTCCTTCTATCCAGTTTCTTATAAGGCATCTCATCAGGAGATACCCAGGGAGCTCAAATGCTCTTGTCCCGGTAATCCGTAAGGGAGAGGGAGAGAGAAAAGACAGACAATTCCTGATCTGGATGAACAGCACACATGACCACACAGGCAGTCGTGATGAATTCCCTGTACCTTTGACATTACAGGTAGGATGGATATCTGTCTCAAGAAACACTACTCTGGTTTTAATAACCTGTCCAAAGATGAAACATGACCATGCCACGCCGTAATTTTTGCAGTGCTTACCAGCAGTTCCTGGGCCTGTGTGATAAACAGATGTCCAGATTCCAGTATTGTCAGCTCCAGTCTGCCCTTGCTTTCATTGGACTCAAATACCTTTAACAAACGCACGAAGATGTTCAGTGTTAAATTTGTTAGATATTCATCTTGCCTCCAAATATTACAATAAAATGCAGAATGTTTGTCTGTGTTAAAAAGCTGGCCATATATCTTTGGTAGAAATTATGTTAAAATTGTGTTAAAAAAAAAAAAAAAAAAAAAGGTGTTTTGGTCGAGGAGGAGCAAAGAACAAGACCAGCAACGACAACAGTCCATTGTAGCAACAGGGATTATCCTCTGGCTGAAACTCCCTCGGGCACAGCCAATTCTTAAGCTTGACCTGGTCAGAAGGAATCACTGGGACTCAAACCCACTAGATTATTATAGTGTATATAATATGAATGTTATATTATACATAATTATATATAACTTTGTATAGAGAGGCACCGGATGCATTTTTTTGGGCTGATTCTGTTTTTTTTAAACATATGAATGGCCGATTCCAATTTTTTTTGTTTTCCGTTCAAAAAAAAAAAAAAACGAATGGCAGCACACGCAATTTTTGTTCAGCTTCTCTTATAATGGAAAAAGCCATTAAAACGCAAGACGACAGCAGCTGATGGTTTGTATCCGGTTCTGTCAAGTAGCAGCACTGAAACCCAAATAAAAACTAACCTGGTTGCTCAACACACAGTTTAAGGCTGGTAATGCGTTTCCAGTTTCCATTCAGAAAAGCCCACAAACAGTGAAAAGCACAGAAAATTAACCCAGAGCATTTTGCTAAACTTAGTAAAGATTGGCGAAGAGCTAAAAGCTGCCCCTAAAAATTTGCCTTTCAACATCATCTATTGAAATAAAGGTTTAACAAGCTGAATGAACCAATTTAATCTAAATAGCCTATCCAATGATGGGATGTCACTAGTGTTTAGATGTAGCATCAAGTCGATTTTGATTTTTTTTTAATTGAGAAGAGCCTATGTTTTCCAGAGCCCCTCACATCTTAAAAACTTAAATCTAGCCATGTAATAGAATCAAGTACACACCAACAGAACCTGCTTTCTTCAGTAATCATCTCTGTGCTGTTCCATTCGGTCATATACTTTAAAAACTCCGAATCGACCAAGAAAATTGCAATCAGTGCATCTCAAAATATAACCTGTTTTCGAAAAAGCTACCTTACTGCCACTCTGAACAGCATACATTTCATTTATGGTCCATCAGTATGGGGAATATAATAATATAATCTCAAACACAAATTTATAACTTTGGGCATAAAGTTTGCTCAACGAAAAGCCACAAATATACACTTTAAAACATTTAGGAGGTGACAACCCCAATTAGCAAACATTTAGCCTCGTTTCTGCACGTGTTTGTTTGAAGGTCAAGGCCGTGGGTTAATGGTACATTTCTTTGTAGAAGCGTGTCAAATACGATATTATATCGTTTATTTTCATTTATACGACAAACTAAACATTTTATTTGGCCAAATGTGGTTCTACTTCGGCAAAAGACTGGGCTAAAACGTTATACTAGCACATCTGCTTCCCAACTTACCTTCCACGAGGACTCTTTGGCCTTAGGAATAAAACGGCCATAACGTTTTAATTTCCATACAGACTTTCCGGTTGCCATTTTTTATATGAATATTTACTGTTTCTCAAAGCGAATTTTTAATTTGGTAAAAAAAAAAAAAAACAAGAAAAAAAAGACTTAGAATCGCTGTTGTAAATGAATACCGCAGTAAAGTACTGATTAGTATCAAACATACTACGCTATCTATTGTGCTCTACGTTGGCACACTACTTAGGAATACTAACTAGTGCTGCAGTATGCGTTGAAAAGTGAAGTGGTTTTATTACCTTCTACTGCCCTCTACTGGTAGCTAATTTGCAACCACACGTTCATGCCTGGCGTTAAAGTTTGATAGAACAAGTCTTTCTATCCTGTTCTCGGTCATTAATTATTAAGAATTAATTAATGAGTGAATTAGTGCCCTCACAGTGGACTAGTTCAGGTGTCTAGTTCTTTTTTTTTACAGCCGCTGTTTGACTCAAGAGTTACAAAGCTTTGTTCCATGTGCTTGTTCCCTAATATTCTTCATGCTGACAAATGGCTAATGGTACTTTTCATTGGTTACCCTATTTAAATCTGTCGTCGAATATAAACATTACTCTGCTCATTATTTTCGTTCACATCGCGTTTGATTTCACTGAGAAAAATCTGAATCAGATATTCTTCAAGTCAAGCCAAGTCAAGTCAGCTTTATTTACATTTACTTTCCACAACGGATCATCGTCTAACAGCGGCTTTACATTATATTATCGTTTAAGGGCCAGTCCCAAATTGAGCAAACCTGTGGAGACAGTGACAAGGAAAAACTCCCTAAATGTTGTAAGGAAGAAACCTTATGAGGTCCAAGCCTCAAAAAGGGAACCGTCCTTCTTTGGTGGCTTAGCTGATGATTTAATAATTAAGTTTGTGTTAATATTCATACAGAGTAAATAATAACAGATAAATAACACGTTATAAATAAATTTTTCGAGTGACTTTATTACATACGAACTCATTTTACTCTCAGGGTTTCACTGCTGTTTTCTTTTCCAGCTCATTTTCTTCAAGTGTGTCCACAGGAGCAGGAATAATAGTCGAAGATCTTTTGTCTGACTGCAAGTCGATGAGTTATTTTCGACTCCACTGTATCAGCAGCCACTGCTGAGAGAGATCCAAATAAAGAGATCCGAAGTGTCATATCTGTGAGCAACACACACACACACACACACACTATTCTCTCACCTTGTGACAGACTTTTAAGCCAGAGCTCAGTCGTGAAAAAGCATCTGTGATATTCAAATGACCCACTCTGATACAGTGTGACAATGCAATCCATCCTGAATGGAGTTTATTTAGCCTATTGAACATGTCAGAACTGTAAGAATGTACAGCCTGTACTGATCAGAAGCAAGTTTAATTAGAATAGATTACTGCTGTGCGTCAATCTCCATACACCATACACACTGTGCTTGCATTTACACCAAGAGGCTCGGAATAAATTGGATAATTTTGGCCCAAGCGGATTAAAGTAATGAGGATTTAAATATTTCTCAACAGCCACATCATTTTGGGGAATTTGTAATCGAATGCATTAATATTCTTTGGATTTCATGACCAGGGTATAAAACGTGGAACTTGTTGCTCGCCCGTCGCTGTGGACTCTTCATTCCTTCCTTCTTCTAAAAGAATTGCACGATCCTAATCAGGCTTATGGTGGATCCTGGGGCTATCCCAGAAACACAGGGCTTAGAAGTCAATCAAACACTCACTCATTTACACACCCAGGATCATTTTACTCTTAGCCATCCAGTCATGGGTCTGTTTTTTTTTTTGTATAAAGAAAGGATGAAACGTGCATTTATATTCAGTCAATTAGCAGACACCCTGACCACTTCACCAATCCATGCAATTGTGGGTTAAAGTCTTGGCTCAGGGACTCACTGTGGTAGACTGGAAGTAATAACATTTGAACCCTTGAATCTTCTGGTTTGTGGTCCAGTATCTTAACTGCCAGACCACCACAGTCCCAGGAAAGATCAGGATCAGACCGTAAGCAAAAGGTGAACTGGAAAATTGTGTGATTGTATTTTGCCCTAAAGAGCACGAACGAGTCCACAACTTATGATTTGCAGATTTTTAGCATGCCTCAAGGCTTTAACAGAGCTGCCGCTCTCCATTTCTCCGGCTGCAGACAGGGGACGCTTGATTGTGGCATCCCTCTTATTGAGATCAATGGACGTTCTCATCTCTCTCTTTCTCTGCCGCATTTAGCTGATAAAAGGAGGGAAACTGGAAAGATAGTCCTGTCTGTTACAGATGAATCACCCTGTCCTTAAACGCTCTGCTGTCTCTTCATGTGATTCAGTGAGACTGGCCACTGTCTAATTTATCCTACCTTCAAAACGTTAAAGGAGACCTTGAGAGGAATTCAAGAATGTCCTATCAAAGCTTAAACCAGAGGTTAAGAAAATGTACGAGTACTGACAGAGCTTTATGAAGCCTACTGCAGTATTTAAGTTCCAGTGCTCATTCTACCTTGGCGTGGTCTAAACTGCATGAGCGGGACAGTTTTAACCATGTTTGTCCATTTCTGCCAGCATAGCTTCAGCGGTGTAGGCACTCAATCCTCAGAGACGTCAGATCAAATGCTTAAATACAAGACAGGCAAAGAGTTTTTAGCCTTGAAATGAACAATGCTATAGAAATAATGCATTCATTTTCATGCACACTTAATCCAATTCGAGGTTGCAGGGAGGCTAGCTGGTATCCCTGGTACCTTGGTCCAAAGTATGCCAAGAAAATATCCCCCACACCATTACGCCACCAGCAACAGCCTGAATCGTTGATGAGGATCGTATTGGAGCCTATGTTGCCTGTTCTAAGCTGACAAGAATGGCACCCTTGGGTACTTCTGCTGTTGTAGCCCATCTGCTTCAAGGCTTGAAGTGTTGTGCTTTTAGAGACGCTCTTCTGCATACATCGGTTGTATTGAGTGGTTATTTGAGTTACTGTTGCCTTTTTCTCTGCCTGAATCAGCCTGGCCATTCTCCTCTGACCTCTCCTATCAACCAGGAATTTCTCCTCACTGGGTATTTTTTCTTTTTCAGACCATTCTCCTGTTGAGTGTAGATCAGACATGTTACAAGTTGTGTACTTGGCAATAGGGCAATAGAGAGAATAGAGAAAAATCAGGGAAAAAATCAGAATGAAAGAGGAATATGATAGAGGAACAGTATATAACAACCTACTGCTGGGTCTCACATTTAATTTGCTCATTTGACAGATGCTTTTGTTCTAATCGACTTACAATTGATCTGAGTGGTTGAGAGTTGAGAGATTTGCTCAAGAGACCAACAATGTGGTCAAAGAGAGAGTTGAAACCCACAACCCTCTGATTAATAGCCCAGTGGCTTTACCACTAAGCAGCCACATTGCTGGCACCTGTGAAGATCTAGGGCTCTGCCTAAATCTCACTGCCTTTAATCAGCATTTTGTATTTTTATAAAAAATATAGTGACCATTTCTCATCGTGAAATCGGTTGGTTTGGCAGGCAGGGCTTTAGTGTACTCTCACATTCGCTAGCTGTCCGTATTAGAGCCCGCAGCTCGTTCTAAAACCCGCCGCCAAAGCCTGCCGACATCTGCCACTCAAATGCTCTTTTTAAGCCAGCAGTAGCCTTTCTCCATGCATGAGTGTGCACTATTATCATTCCCAACATTGTTAGAGCTCCCGGGACACTGCCTGGCATAGAAGGGCAATGACAGCGGCCAAAAGATAAAGTGACGGGATTAGCATTGGTACTGAAAATGACATGCTGGGTGCATTTTAAATTATACATTGGGTACCTGGACAAGTCAAGGGGTCGAAAACTGGGTTGATCATTTTTAGCTTCAGTATTTTACTGGTTTTTAATAACACTATTAGTCTATAGTGTCGCACTGGCACATATAAAGTGGTATCTCAGTGGTAAAGGTATTGCCCAATTTATCACAAAGTTGAGGCTTCATGAACAGGCATGCTGCCCCTGTTGGTCAAAATATTGCTTACTGACTTAACTACATTAACAGTAAGGGCATTACCTAAATCGCAAAGAGTAAGATCTGTTGGATTTTATTATATTTTTCATTTGATTTGTTATATTTACTGTTGTATTATACCTAGTTGGTCGTGATCCACTCAATGTTTTGTCCTTTATAACATTTAGGGACTTTTTTTTTTTTGCCTCTGTTACTTTGAACTTGCTCAATTAGGGCTACGAGTCTAGATAGTTGTAAAACTGCTTTGAGATATTTCTCCATTTTTAAAAGGTGAGTACATTTGACCTGTCTTTTTATGTAATATACAATGATACACTAATGGCATTCGCCATAAACCCAATGAGCACCTAGCATAAACTGATAAACTGTAAAATATTTTTAGCATACCTATGTAACTTGAGCAGCTGAAAGAATAAACGAATGATCTTTTCCAGTCCTGCCCTCATATCTCAATGTCAACAAGCCTGACAGACAGCATACCCCCAATTAGGACACGTCTCAATCATTCAAACATGCTAACTGTATTTTTGACTTTGAAGGCTTATGACTGTTTGGCTCTTTGACCTTGTTACACGAGCTTGTTAGACCTGCCTCTGGGATCAAACTGAATCTTACAAGCAGGCAAGAGTCACTCAAACATCTCCAGTCCCCCCTAAGCTAGGTCGTCATCACAAGAGTAGAGTTCTTGGTAATTTTAACTGACAACCTAAAACAAAGGCTTTTCACTCCGAATGAGTCGGTGCGACATAGAGGAAGGTTAGCTGAAGGGGGAATTGTAATTAGGCAGACAGTGAAGCATTCTCAGGGGCATAGTTAGACACTTTCACCAGCTGCCAATGCCACAACCTGTGCTCCAGAATCTCACATCTCCTTACAATTACAGAAAAAAGCTGTAACGTGGACTGGTCATCTCCGAGGAATGAAGTATTGTAAATACATTCCCAATTCCAATAAAGTTGGGACATTGTGTAAAACATAAATAAAAACAGAATATTATTAAGATATGCCTGCAACATGTTCCAAAAGTTGGGACTGGGAAATTGAGGAAGGCTTGAGGAATGCTTAATAAACACCTGTTTGGAACTTTCCACAGGTGAACAGGTTGACTGGGTATAAAGGGAGCATCCCCGAAAGGCTCAGTCGTTCACAAGCAAGGATGGGGCAAGGTTCACAACTTTGTGTACAACTGCATGTAGAGAAATCTCTGCAAGTAAGTGGCAAGACCGAAACCCAATATTGAATGCCTTGAACGCAACATTGATCCCTCAGGCAGCACTGCATTAAAAACTGACATAATTCTGTAACGGATATTGACACATGGGCTCAGGAACACATCAGAAAACCATAGCCAGTGAACACAGTTTGTCGCTCCATCTACAAGTGCAAGTTAAAACTCTACCATGCAAAGCGAAAGCCATATATCAACAACACCCAGAAACACCGTCGGCTTCTCTGGATCCAAGGTCATCTGAGATGGACCGACACAAAGTGGAAAAGCGTCCTGTGGTCTGACAAATTCACATTTCAACTTGTTTTGGGAAATCATGGACCTTGTGTCCTCCGGGCCAAAGAGGAAAAGTTCTGTCCAGATTGTTAGATAAGCTCTAAGTTCAAAAGAGAGCATCTCTGCTGGTATGGGGGTGTGTTAGTGCTCATGCTATGGGTAACTTGCACATCTGTGAAGGCACCAATAATACTGAAAGGTACATACAGAGAAACATATGTTGCTATCCAAGCAACATTTATTTCTGGGACATCCTTGTTTATCTTAGCAAGACAATACCAAGCCACATTCTGCACATGTTACAACAACCTGGCTTCATAGCAAAATAGTGAGGGGACCAGACTGGCCTGGCTGCAGTTCAGACCTGTCTCCCATTGATAAGGTGTGGCATATTATTAAGTGCAAAATACAACAACGGAGACCCCGGACTGTTGAGCAACTAAAGCTGCTTTAAGCAAACTTGTGGAAATAGAAGTCCCCAATTACAAAAAGTGTTTTCCCCATACCTATGTTTACAGTAAAATCACTTTACAAGAAACAGAACACAGTACAGAGTACAGGTCATGAACTGGATGTCGAACTCATCCTTTTTTAAATTTGATGTATGTTGAATGTAAACATAATGCATATTTTCCAATCCAGAACGCAATGTGGCCATGTCAAGTTTTACCTTCAGATCCCATGATGCATGTGTCTACCTGGCAGTCATACTTTTTGTGACATGCTGATTACTACTATTTTGGAATATAATTAAATATGTACTTGAAGAAATACATATTACAGTGGCATTTAGTTGCAATAACACATTTCTACCAGAGGGGTCTCCAAATACCCCGACTAATGGGTAGCAATTCACTAGCTTACCACTGCTGTGAGCCCGACTGGCATCTGGGATGTGCATTTCTGGCTGCTCTGATTGACACACAAGTGACCACACCTGAGGGAGGAGAATCCAGTCTGAGCTACAGCACTAATCCCAACTAAACTTGCGATGGACTGGTGTCCCATTCAGGGAACATTCTCTCATATGGCCGGTAAATTCCTGGATAAACTCTGCAACCCTGACAAGTACAGGTAAAAATGGGTTCGAATTCACCAACAATTAGAAATGATGACACAGAAATCTAATAATAGGAATTTTATTTCATATATTTTTTATAATATCCAGTTTCTGTGCTTATTATTCATTCCCATTTTTAGTCCTTTTATGTAGATGATCCATGTACAAAGTGAGCACAGACAGCATAACATGTCCAAAATATCTGCACTTCAGCTCGTCACACTATACTTATTGCTATTTCCAACTTTTTCAAATTTGAAACAAAACAGAAAATGATATAAAGATTTATATATGCTAACTGCACATCAGAATCTCTCACATGTATTTGTGACTGTGAACCTATCACACGTTTCCTCGCTGAAGAAGAGTATACAATACTAATAATAGGTCTCTGAGGAAATAGCCAGTATTGAGAAAAGACTTCAAACACTAAAACAAATGGTGTCATGATGATTGTAACATAAAGTCAATGCAGGAAAAAAAAAGCTGTTTACATAAACGTATATTGATGATTTAACTCAGTGTACAGTACACTTGAACAACGGAAGTAAGGATGGTCTCTAAGCCCTCGTTTGCTTCCTGTGAAAACCAACCAAGAGAAGATTTGGGAAGTCACTGTAAATTCACACTTCTTAGGATTAATCTTAGAAACACACACCAGCATTTTCAGCCAGCCACTAAACAGACCACAGGCTAAACTGCTTGATGTGTCAGTCTCAAGGTCGCAGTGGGTTTTTACAGTCAATTTGTCAGTTTTCAGTCAGCTATTACATCTTAAATATATATTGAGATGAATGTAATTCGGCCGAACCCTGTAAGACAGCCTTCACTTAGAAGCAAAGATCCACAGAAGTGGATCCACAAAAGGTGCAGGTTTTCATTCCTGGCAAGAAAAGGCTACAACTGAGTTCATCTGGTCTTCAAACAACCACTATACTGGAATGAAACAGACACTGCTCCTGGGGGATGTTTAGCGCTGCAGAATTGATGTTGGGTTTCATTAGCCTGGTGTTCTAGGAGAGTCAGATGTCAATTAGCACGGAAACAAAACTTCGAAAGTAATCGTTTAGCCAAAATTTAATGCTATAGTAACGCGCTTACTCCACATGAACACAAAATTGCTTCTCAAATTTAGCAAATAGATTAGCCTAGTGCCAACTCTAAGCAGGAATTAACACTCAAATCTCAAACTCAAACATATCAAATAGCCATCCAACACATGTGACACTGTTTTATCTGTAAGTGGTTCAAGTGATGAACCCTCCTCAAATGGAAAGTCCATTACAATTATTTCAATGGATCTTCCAAAGTAATGAAAAGCAAAGCGATGAAAATGTGAAATAGCCCTTTTATAACCACACCACTGTCACAAGGAATTATGTTCAAAGAAATCTGAATGCAGAATATGTCTAGATCATCCAGGGACTGAAGTTTCATCTTGTGGACTACACAGAATTCAAAAAGGTACACACAATTAGGGGATATTTCAAAATGAATATAAAGTGATTCAAATAAGCATTTAAGGTTATTTTATTTAAAAAGATCATCAGGAAAAAAAATGTCAAAGAAAGTTTGATTTTGCAAATGAAATGCAAACTTTGTAAGTAGCAAGTGACATATTAATGGGGTGAACAGAAGCGTGTTTGACTGGACGAGAGTGCCCCATATTGACTATTTAGTAGGGTGCAAGGAGTTCCAGTGGTGGGGCTTGGACAGGATCAGCTTGTCCAGTAGTTATTGTTGGATCCTCTTCATATTCATTTTGAAACATCACCTAACGAAAGTGAACACAGATATCTAGGCTGATTCTGTGATTAATGTGGAAGACATGCAAACTTCACACAAAAAGGACCCAGACCACTGCGCCTGGGATCGAACCCAGGAATCTGTGAACTGAGCCACCATGTCTCCCATGAGTAAAATGTTACTAGTCACTTTAGAATAGCCATAATAAACTCACTCTGTTGCAACCAATCACAGATCCCACCATAGGCCAACTGCCCCCCCCCACCTGAAGTGCAGTTTGATTACTTCAGAATAAAACTGGTTTTTCATTGGGTATTCCATTCCATTCCATAGTGCATAGTAGCAGAAGGAAATCACCATGGTTGGAATGGTGCTTTCAAAGGGGCTACACTATGCCACGTTGAGACTGGTTTGTACTTCTGATGCTATGTGGCAAAATGTTTTATGGTCAGATGAGACCAAGAGTGAACTCTGAATTGATTGATGAGGTAAGTAACACACTGGTAAGTATCTCAATGCTGCATTTTATTGAAATTGTGAGAAAAACTTTTTTTGGGTGCAAAAAATCTCCAGTGTTAGAAATAGCTAAACACGTATGACGGTTGCACAAGGCGGCACTAAGAAGTATTATGTTAGAGGGCTGGTCACTTTTACAGGCATTCTATTACAGTGGTTTATGAAAATGTATTCAAATGATTCAAATTCAAGATAAAATGACCAAAAACTGTTCATATGAAATAAGGTACTGGATATAGGTTTCCTGGCCTGTCAGCATCTTTTACACCAAAAAACCGATATGACCTCCATCAAGATTGTGACTACTACTAGTAAAAGTAACCTCGGTTTTAAGGGAGAAAGGACTGCTTCTGTTATACATTTATCAAGCTCAGATCCATATCAGCAGAGTTAAATCAACGTAAGACCAGTCCCCGTTTCCCCTTTTGGCCCAATGCCATTTAGACCTCAAACAACCAGATGCAAATCATATTTGCCACTGTGCTCCTGCCAGTCACATGTCGCAAAATGAATTTGGCTGCATGAATAAGTGAGGACGATGCCAGTCACTGTACACACCTCGATCCATCTCTTACAGCTTGTCGTCTCTGAGCTTCAGCCCTGTTAGTGTGAAACCTAATCCTCAATCACTGCAGCCGATTTCATTACTGCCTGCACCAGCGCTTCAGCCATGCTCCCTCATGGCTCAGCACCACAGCACAAAAGCGAGCAGCGCAAGGCCGAGATTAGGTTCCGAAAATTGGGAGCACTCCCAATTGGAATCAGTGTGTTGTGTTATGAAAACCGCCACAAATCAGAAAAATTGATGCTGCCAGGGGAATTCTTTCCAATTCGCCCTTCTTACAGGTTTAATAGTTGTGCATATGCGTGTGAATGAAATTGATTTTTTTTCTCTCCCCATTTTGACTTTCCTTAATGGAATATTTGTTTATTAAGGTCAATATGTACTGTAGGTGGATTGCTAATATAGGTTAAAGCAACATTTTTAACCTAACATCCATCTACCACATGTATACTGTATGTAATGGATGATTAAAACATAAGACGCATATTCTTGTACTCAGTACAGAACGGGACACTGTATTCAAAACTGAGTCTAAGGATTTTAAGTACAGGTACTAAATGCGCCAGTGTTACTGTCAATGGTAACTATCCATATCTAACCAATTAGGAGAAACTTGCTGGACTATTCCTTTAACTTTTAACCTATGAGTCTCAATGAGTCAGTAGCAGGTTTGAGTCTGTAAATATCAGTCTCAATGAAGATTGTTCCACCTGGGTGATGCAGCAGCAGTTTTCCAGACCACCACTGTGGCGACCCGGGTGCAAACCCTGGCAGTCCGTTCTGGCTGGGCAATGTACAGGCACAATTGGCTTTGCCTGGCTGAGGGGAGGTCATCCTGCAAGAGTGACCCACAGTGTCTTAAGGACTTGCCATTCTATTATACACGTGCCAATGTTCTCCAGGATAGGTCCTCAGCAAAAAAAGTATATATATATATATTATAACTAAATATTGAAATACAAAGATAATTATATTAACGGTCATGCAGCAATTCCACATTGATTGACCGTCTTGTGCTGCGAGCACAAAAAAAGATCTGTCTTTTGTAAATACTAACATCTGTCACTGATTTCCTATAAATAGTGAGCTATCTTAGAATTCACATGGTAAAGATAAGTATGTGCCCTGAACAGGGCAGCAGTCCATCGTAGTGCTGGAAAAGGATCCTCTCACCCGATGATCTTTCCTTTGGACAAGAGTAATCATGCCAGTGTGAAGACTGATCTTGCTGCAAGGCACCTCCGGGACCCGATCCCAGGTCACTACGGTCTTGGGTTAGTGAATTGCTGCTGCACCAACCGAGCGCCTTTGTATGTGAATACTACAAAAATTTGATGAGCGACAGAAATTTCTTTATCACCTCACAGTTGACTGCGTTAAGTCTAAATGTGTGCCAGATTCGAAATCAGGGAATCAAATGAGTCCCAAATATTGTCATTTTAATTGCAAGTATCCTTCGAATCAGTCCAAAAACACAGGCTATTCTCAATCTGAAACATAAAGGTGTGGGATTTGTAATACATCACCTAGTCCGAAACAGGACTTTCAACTCAAAATTTGCTTTCAAAGTGAACATGGTATACCAAGGTATACCAGTTATACCCAGGGGTCTGAGCGTGAAAAGATTCTTGGACAAAAAAGGTGTGACAGCCTTGTATGATTGACAGTTGAAGTCTGGCGTTATTGATGCACCTCAGTCTCCGCTAATGACCAGGTTGCTCGGCCGGGGCAGTCGACCCTCTAATCAATCAATCTTCATCACTCTGCTGCTCTCTCTTTCTTAACAGCCTTTCTAGATTCGACTCCTCCACTGCCATCGACCCCAAAAGTTACAGTTTTTTTTAGGCTGAACAAAAACTCTCCACCCAGCTTTCAAAACCTTCCAAAGCTGCATCCAATCATGCAATCAATACTCCTCATGAAATTTCCACAAGGACCCAGAGGCAATCATAACTTGCAGTGCCTCAAAAGACCTTGCTGGAACACACTTGTCATCCCGAGTAACCCACAGGGGTCTGCTTCTACATGTCAGACCTCAGGCTGTCCGTCTCTACACATCACCTCCTCAATACATCAGTGTCTTGTTGCATTTGCGCCTCCCTCTCTGGCAGCATCTCAGAAGTTGCAACATTTCCCCCAACTTAAGAACTTTACCCAGGTCAGGTACTCTCAGGTGAAAAGACCTTCTGGCCAAGTTTGCACAAATTTTGGGTCACCCAGAAGGTTGACAAGCAAATGGTTTTGCCTGTTTGAGTGCGACTGAAAATGGTTCCCCTATGACTTTCATATTTACAAAGACCACAGTCTCTTAATAAGTATCAAATGTAATAGAAGAATAAATATATCTCATAGTACTACAATTCATTATCCTCTAGTCAGAGAGTGATAGAAAAAAACAAGGCTAGAGTAGTTTTCACCAGCCAAATGGGGTGGTTTCTTGCACAAAAAAAGCTCTTTGCTCTAGACTGAAATAATTATTTTAGTAAAGTAGATTTAAAAAAGTTTCCAACAAAGGTCTTGTAGCAATTCCATGCTTGCACTGTGAACATAAAAACGATCTGGCTCCCCTGAATACTAACACCTTCCACTGATTTCCTTTTATTGGTGAGCTTCATTTAAGCCATATATAAACCCTTAATAATCTGACCAGGTGACTTTATAATATTATGCATTAGTGCACACTTGTTTGAACTTTCAGTATGCCTGCTTCCCAGGTTTCTATTTACATCCATTCTCTATTTTTTTCTGCGGTCTATTTCTGTTTAGCCCTTTGATCAGCTTTCACTATTAAGTCTTGCATTTAAGATTTTGTCCTTCTATTTAACATCCCCGCAGGCCTCTCACATTTACAATATTATGCTACATAACAATTTGTTTGTGTTACAAGGTCCTATCTTGTTCCAAAATCCTATCCTACCTTATGTAGGTCCTGAGCAAAATTCTGATTTCATGATTTAAGTCAGTCAGTCGGTCATCAGTGAATGAAATGCAGTTATTTCCTCCACGTTCTATATAAATTCTTAGTTTGCGCTGGTAGTGTTTCCAGTGTGTGAGAGTACCATGATACCCTCGTACTTCCAAATCTACAAGGCTTAGCAATAATCAGGGGACATGACAGAGGTGTATAGTTGTCTCATCGTATCGAGATATTAGTTAACACACGTCTTGTGTGCACAGGCCTTTTCGTAATCCCTTTTAACGCATCATTCAGACTTATTGTTTATTCAATACATTCATCCTACTCAACAACATCTGACATTTTAGCAGCTATGGGTGATAAAGTACAAACACAAATAGTTATTAGTAAAGTAAAATACTCTTTTCGACCAACAGCTGTCAAACAATTCTAAGTACAAAGCAAAATCCTTAGTGTGCAAATAACACATTGATTTTGCATCGCCCTTGACTTTACGCAATGCCGCAGGCTTTTATTTAAAACTAATTTTGGAGTTGTATGTTTATGCTACATCTGGTAAACAAATGTACAGGTGACTCGTTACTGGCTCTTTTGACATAAGAACAAACTGTTATGCTACAGGTATCCGTGGAAGTTTTTTTTGTTTTTTTTTTTTCGTAAAAAGGCAAAACTAAGATTGTTCCTTGCAGGATGCCATTTTAAAAAACAAGCACACGTTCGCATATACACTAGGGGTTTTCGTATCATTCATCAGATTAATGCCATTCGTGTCCACACCTGCTGTTTGAACTGGAAGACAAAAGTGAATTTGTGGACAAACAATGCTAGGCTGACTGTTAACTCCTGTTCTCCTCGAAGTAGAGGACCTGAAGTCACTATAATGCTGTGGTTCAACAGAAAAGTAATAGAGGTGGACCAATTACTGGAAACAAATATTTTTTGGCTTGGCTGAGTTCTTTTCTCCTTGGAAGGTTTTGCAAAAGTAACTGAACAAACAGTAAATTCTTACATATAAACATACTCAGTGAGAACTTTTTTTTAGGCACGCCTCCTTGGCTCTTGTTCATTTTAGCAGTTTCCCTTAACATGTCCCTTTACAAAACGTAGTTCTTCAATTACGGACCATCTATTTCGACCAGCACAGATCAGGTACTATTTGAGTTGTGTATCACATTCTGAGCACTGCAGTGATACTCTACTCTATACTGTGGCGGTGATGTTTTAGTGTGTGTTGTGTTGGTGTGATTGGGTCACAGGGACTGCGGTAGCCTACTGGTTAAGGTTAAGGTACTGGACTTTGGACCTGATGGTCCAGGATTCAAATCACACCTATGCCAAACCTGCCACAGTTGGGTCCTTATGCAAGGTCCTTAACCCACATGCTTGTAGGACTATACAAAGACTATAAGTTGTAAGTCACTCTGGATAAGGGCATCTGCTAAATAGCGTAAATGCAAATGTCACAGTTTGCCTTATTTATCATCTCATCCTTCATTGCCTCACTGGGTGCCCAACCCGATCCACTCATACCATACCATGTTAGTGTTGAGAATGATCCACCACCCAAATAGTACCTGATCTGTGGTGATAATGTCCTGCCCATTAGAGAACAATTAGAATATTAATCCCCATTAGAGTAATGAGGACTAACAAAGTATGCGGAGAAACAGCTGGACTTTGACAGTCTGTAATTGTGGAACTACAAAGTGCTTCATTATGATAAGTTGAACTATGAGTTTAGAAACAAGAATTTGTACCTAATAAAGTGATAGTAATATATATTTATAATGTATAATCCCATAGACAAGAATCAACAATATGTGATCCTGGATTGTTCAAAGTAGAACAGACTTGCTCTTGTAAAGCACATTGTTCGACAAAACAAAATGAACTGAATACATAAAAGTGAGTATGCAGGCTTCAGTGCATAGATTCCTGCAGAATAGTCATTCTGGGTGGTCGTATTAACCAGCGGAATTTGGCATAGTTACAAAATGGACTGCTCCAGATGTGTATGAATGTAACAATTCACACCCTCCTACTGACTGATTAACATAGCTTTAAATATACTTCCACATACATAATAAATAATAAAAAATAAACAATGACAAAGCAAAACAAATCTAGAGCTCTAGTTTACATGGTTATGCCTTAAATCCTTTTTTTTTTAAATCACAGTAATATTTAGATATCTAAAATAATTAGGTTTGAAACACAGTGTAATCTAGAGAAAGAAAGAAAAGCTTTACGCAAAAAACGACTCTTATTATTCAGTTATGAGTCCACAGATGACCAGGAGGGTGTGATTCAACCTCACAAATTGGAGGGGAGTTTAGGGCAGAATGGTTCCAGTTCAGACTGACGGGTCTCAGATGACCTGCGGATTGGGATTGAAGGTGAAGTACCTAAAGTTGGAGTCTGATGCCGTGAGATGGGAGAAGTCTGTATGGGAGGTCCAATGTGCCCCAATATGGAGCTACACGGCTTGGGTGTCAGTGTCGGGGAAGAGTAAGGGGAAAGGCGGCAGCCAGGATCTATGGACGATCGAGGAGAGGCATGAGCCAGAGCCTGGGCTACCTCTCCACTTAGCATGGGATGTGAGCTAAATAAAAGCTTCATATCCTCAGAGATGTGACCCAGTGGAGATTGGGTTCCTGAAGTGTTGCAACTAAGTGGCTGCAGAGGACATGAGGGCTGGGGCATCAGCAGCGAGCTGTGGGAGCCTGCGGCACTGGAAGGGTCACTGTAGTGGAAAGTTCTTCCAGTCACTGGGCTTTGGATGGTGGGGCTGGGTGCTAGTGGAGTGTAGCAGGGTGAAGCGTGAGCTGAGCCATATTGAGCTAGTGATGCTAATGCTGACCTTTCTAAAGGCAGCTGAGAGTGAAAGCTGGGCTGTTTGTTGAGCTGCGGATTTGATGAAGGCGAGCTTTCAAGGGCTGGAGTAATGTGTGAATGGGTGGAGGATGGGGATCCAGTCGTGGGCGTTTGAAATAGGTTTACCGTGCTAGAAGTCCTGAAGCCTCCACCTGCAAACTGATGAGACCCAGACATTTGTGTGGCTTTTTGTGATTGCTGAGCATGGAAAAGCTCGCTTGGGGCATGGCTATGTGATCCAGTGGAAAGAGGGCTAACATTTGAAGGTGTTGGGGTCAACACACCCCCACAAGAGGGCAATCCACTTGAAGCACCCACTGCTGAGCCTCCCACAGAGCAACCCACTACGCCACCTACAGCACCACCTACTGCACCAGTTACTGTCCCTGACCAGGTTCCCGAACCTGTGCTGTTTTGCCGGAGGCGGCTGGACAGTGGTGGAGTACATGGTGGGAAGGGCTGCTTGTGTTTGGGTGGAGGATGAAGCTGTGCAGTGCTAGATACTGGTGATGCAGATCTGGAATAATTGCCAGGAGGGACTACAGATGGTGCACCTGTCCCAGGGTGTGAACCAACACTGCTGCTACTGCCAGAGGCATGCTGGTTGGCACTGCCTGAGCCAGGTGGCCCTGCTGAATGACGGACGCGGAAAGATGCAAGTAAAGGAGTATCCACTCCAGCGCGAGGCTTTGGCGGTGTACTCGAAGGCGAGTTTCCAGCTGAGCCAGCTGTAGACACGGGAACAACCTGGAACCTCTTTTTCGTTGCTTGATGAGTTGAACCCAACGTGGAGGCAGGTGGACGGAAGAGTGCAGGAGGCAGGTGAGGGTGGTGGGTTAGGGCGATGGCAACCGATGTTGTAGCTGCAGCAGCTTGCAGCGGGGCCTGGATGAGTGGAGCCCAAATGACAGGAGTAGGTGACGGTGGAGCAGGTGGCCGTTGGTTTTGCATCAGATGGGCACAGTGCGCCATGTCTCGGTCGTGCTGGACGATCTGCTGGATGATCTCGTTCTCTTGATAGTTGAAGACGCCAGAGTTTAAGTCGTGCTGGACCTTGTGTTGCAAGATAGAGTTCTTCTTTCCTAACGGACAATAAAGCAAAACACTACATTACAGACCATAGCGCTACAGACCGTTAGACTCCTGTGCACATTCGTAAATGGTTATGTGTTATTATGCAATGTATTCACCTGGTTAACGATTTGAAATCTCAAAGCTCCCTGGCATTAACTTGTTTACCCATATCACATCTCTCAACCAGGAAAAAAAAGTGCTGAATTATAAGCAGGGCTTTTGTGAATAACCTCTAAACAAAGGACATTATTCACCCTCAGGCGACGAGCTGAATATTAAAGAGCAGAGGATGAGCTGCTGTGATCAGGTCTCTTTAAAAGCCCTCTTTCATTGTGGGTTTTTTCTACACTGAAAACTACACTGCACTTTATTTTAGCAGTCCCCTCAAGCTTACAGCTCATGGAAAACCCCCAGGCTGAGAGACTGATAGCACTGAGGGGGATGACCTGTGTGGAAATAGCACAGTCTGGTAGGGGGTGTGATGGCTCCTGCAGTCAGGACAGTCTGTGTCTGACTTGTCTTCACTGAAGAGCGCTAGATAAAGGAGAGGAAGAAATCAGCGAGTAAACATGGCCTCGATTTGCGGGTGATGGCTGATGGGAGGAGAGACACCATCTAGTAAAACCTTGGAGGAATCGGAAGCCTGCGAGGCTCGTCAAACAAAGTCACACGATACCAGAAATCCCTGCAGCACCGTAAATTCTTTCCACAAATCATCATCAGCTGCTTCATTATTTCTGTGGGATACTCTAACAAACTCTAGCACACCTGATCTTTATCAACCCCATTTGGAACGATAGGCCCCTGACAGAGTACCGAAAACATCAAACAGCAGCTTTGAAAAGTGTGTTTTCAGTCTGTTTTTTTCCGACCATGTAAAATTCAGCGGTGTGTAATTCAATTCAATTATGAGTGCGATGACATTCCATAAGAATAATACACTAAGTAACATGATTAAAAATAATCACAGCATTATCAATAATGAGTGAGAGCAGAATTAGAGGCAATTTTCTAATGAGAAAGTGATTAGGCCAGGAGCGGAGTGCCAGTGGATGTCCTGCAGCAATCCAAGTGCTTTTCCTTGCAAATCGGATGATTTGACCAGACTGTAATTAATTAAGGATCTGCTGTCTAGTTAGGAATATACTGATCACGAACTACACGCACGGCACACACCATGTAACGTCCGCATTATGTGTGATATGGACGTTGACCTGAGATTACCAGGACAGTGTTTTATTTACATATTTTATCCAAACGATTTACAATTTATACAATCTCATAATTCAAGCAATCGTGGGGAAAGGGCCTTGCTCAAGGACCCAACTGTGGCAGCTTTGGCAGAGGTTGGATTTACGCCCTGGACCATCAGGTCCAGAGTCCAGTACCTCAACCTCTAGGCTACCACAGTCCCAAATTTAAAAGATTCAAATGAGTTAGAACACAATATGAAAACATATAGCACAATACTGTACAGTACAATACAGCAATTCTTATCTTGGTATCTCTTATAAAATTTAGCAAAAACGGAAATTAAAGAACAGTACCATAATGCCAGTGAGATCAAGCAAATAGACAAGCAAATAATTTATCTGAATTGAATTGCAGCAGGACACTGAATGCAATAATAGCATAAATAATACTATGTGGTCTCAGTTTCCATGCATTTTCCTGTTATGAGGTTGTCAACACGCAAAAAAAGGTCAGCCCGTATTGCTTTAGCCTTGGCCACAGACTTATCTTCTGGGGAATTTCCAGACAATTGTAGGATACTAAACGGGTCCTGGGTCTGCCTTGATATCTCATTCCAGTTGAAAGTGCATAAAACGGCTCTAGTGGGAGCCACTCGGGGGGAATCCTTGGGAGATGCCCAAAAGACCCAAACTCTCTCCCCTCTACCTCAGAGAGCTTTGATTTACCACCACAAAGTATTTTTTACTATAAGCAGTCTGAGTATGAATGACCGGTTTCGATATAACCTTGTGTACTAACGTGACCTTGTGTCTGTTGTTAAAGAGCCATTGATGCTGAAAGCGACGATAAATAAAAGAATACAAATATTAATAAACTGATCATAGTGAGATTGCTCTAGTTTTCTGATCATTCAAGTGGCCATGTAAACAGCATAATCTGATCTAGAAATCAGATGAACCCGATAAGAGCGCTGGATTTTAGCTTAATCAGATTGTATATTTGTACATTGTACGCTTGTATATCCTTACCCTGATTTCTAGCAGTTTTCTCAGTCTGTGCACGCAATCTCAATAGCGTGTGGTGTAACTTCAGATGTGGGTGGCCAGGTCTGCATATTCTAAAAGACTTCACTTCTTTTCGGCTTGTTTCCACAGACCTGATTGCCGTTTCTCTGGAGGGATCTGGCAACCGTCGCATTAAACATATCCCTCACAGTCTGTCTAGACAGACAGATAGATAGATAGCTAGCTAGCAGTTCGTGGGTTATGAAATGCATATAAATGCACTCATTGACAGTTGAAACCTCTATCTCTTTTTACCCTCAGGATGTCCGAATATCTAGTCATCTCCAAAATTAATAACAACCTGGGTAAATATGGGTTTAAAAAAGGTGCAGAAAAATGTATGTGGATAATTAGCTTAGCCTTGGGCTAAAAAGTTGTAAGGTTCAAACTGCGGCATCAGAGGAAATTATGCTTTGTCACTGTGCTAACTAATGTGACCAGCTTATAATCACAATTGGTCTTCCAACAGCAAGAAATACTAAGACTTTAGATTTGTTTTGGGCTACTTTAGAAATGCAAGCATCTAAATTGTGGAAAGTTTGTTCTAGCAGCTCTAAGGTTTCTCGTTCTTAGTATTTGACAGGAAACGTATCTGCACTCCTCTCATGGCACAAGCCAGTAGTCTCGTCTAGACTGTTTTAGTAGGATGTGAAACGATTCAGTTTGTTGATTCGGCTGTAGAGAGTGGGCTGGGTGTCAGTGTTTTACACAGAAAGGCATATGGGCTGCCTGTGGCAGCAGATAAACATGGGATTCAGTCGACAGTGCTAACAAAGCCAGACTTTGTGGCTGCACAGCCAAGTGACTCAATGCAGCCAGGAACTCAAGAAACTGATAGAGAAATCACATTATTCCCTAAGGCATTCAAATTTCTATTGAAGTCCATTGTATTTAGAGTACAGTCACTGATGCAAATCAGCTTTACAAAGAGCCAAGTGTAGACCCCAGCAAATCAGTGGCAAGGAAAAAAAACTGCCTGAGATGCACTTAACAACGTAAAAAAGGAAAACTACATGATTAGGTTCCTAAGGATCTTTATATAGATGCTATTTGCATGACACTGTACAAATGAAGCTTATTTCTAGCGTTTATTGAATTATAAGTATGGCTTAAATTTCATGAGTGCATATAGAAAAAGTGCAGAAGAGTGTTTAAGGAAGAACTGCTCTAATAATGGTGAAGCTGCAGGCTGTATGTCAGGAATCCTGATTCCGTCTCTCTCTCTCTCCCTCGTTCGCTTAGCCCCTCCTTCTAATTACCTCCTCTCTC
>JAUZST010054188.1:0-24275 GCA_034779995.1 Parotocinclus haroldoi | reverse complement strand
TGTATATACGTGCACAAACTTGGGGGATATTTCAAAATGCATTTTTTGTGAGCAGTATATATAGGTCAAAAAAATAACCAGCAGGCAGCTAAGAGACACCTCATAAAAACACAGCATGCTTGGTAAGCAGAACCTGGTCATTTCTATTGCTCCAGCAGAGCGAAAGCTTATATACAGTTCACAGCTGTTTTCTCTGTTTGTACGCATGTGCTGATGGCTAGAAACTCGAAACTTGTTCCTGTCATGAAACTGAACCACCTACGGTCATTCATGTCAAGTTATTTCCCCAAGCAGCATGGCCACATGAATGCCGATACACATTTGAAGCAGATAATGAATGACAAAATACTCGAAAGACGCTAGGAAATAGTGAAAAGCGCCTTGTGTGTGCACCACACCAAAGCTTTAATTCCTCCAAATGTACTGCAAGTGTCGAAGGTTGCATTGTGTTTTCTAGGAAATGAAAGTGCAGCCTGAATACCTGCAAGAAAGCATTAACTTCTATTATCCAAAGTTTTCGGATGGTCATTTGATGGTCTTTTCAACAACTCATGTTATTCCCAGCATTTTGCAGCTTGATGACAGTGGCTGATGGCACTATGCAAGAGAGGTGAGCATGCTCACTCAGGCGTCACCTGACTGCTGACTACTTCAGATGCCATCACTCTACACTTCCTGGCAGCTCATGAGATCACAGTCCAAACACACTTGCTGGGTGACTGGTCTGCTGACAAGAAAGCCAAAAAAGCACAGGACACTCTGCCCTTAGTCAACCGTTTCAGGTGACAGAACCAACCCCAAAACATTTATCTGCTCAAAATAGCCTTTATTTGGGTTTGTTTTTTTTTTTTGGTGTTTTAGAAAACATTTAATTAGACTAGTTGACTAGGACATCCACTAGTCCCAATGGCATGCTGTAGTCGACTAATGGGGTGGAGAAAAAAATCAGTACCGAGGACACAGGAAGAAAGTAAAAAAAGCAGCGCTCCTTAAAACACTGTCCCAATCAAACTTTGATAATCTGGAAATATTTCAGAAGCAATTCTACCGTAATACGCACAGTGATTTCGTAAAACTAATTCGTAAAACATCGAGTAATTGAAAGCAGTGTGTGCCGTGATCCAACAAACGGGCATTCAGTGAAAAGATCCTGGAAAGTATAAACACGACAATGCTCGGTAATTCTGTCATTTTTATCGGATGTACGCAACTGCGAGAGACAGAATCTAAAAAAACACAAAAGAAAACAGAACTTAATATTTGGTACAAAAAGCTTTGTTTGCAATTACAGAGGTCAGACGTTTCCTGTAGTTCTTGAACAAGTTTGCACACAAGTTTTGCAGCAGGGATTTTGGCCGACTTCTCTATACGGATCTTCTCCAGATTGTTCAGGTTTTATTGCTGTCACTGGGCAACACTGAGTTTCCGGTCCCTCCACAGATTTTCTATTGGGTTCAGGTCTGGAGACGGAGCCACTTCTTAGCTGTCCTGGCTGGGTGTTTTGGGTCATTATCATGCTTGAAGACCCAGCCACGACCCATCTCCGATGCTCTTACTGTTGGAAGGAGATTGTTGACCATGATCTGGAGACACATGACCCCATCCATACTTACTTCTTCTTGTCCCCTTTGCAGAAAAGCACCCCAAAGTATGATGTTTCCATCCCCATGCTTCATGGCTGGGACAATGTTCTCATCGTTCTTCTTACTCCAAACACAGCAAGTGGAGTTACTACAAAATGCTCTATTTTGGTCTCATCTGACCAAATGACCTTCTCCCATACTCTGGATCATCCAGATGGTGACAGGGGAAGTGCAAATTCGTCTGGACATTGGCTGGAATGAGCGTGGGGACCTTGCATGTCCAGCAAGATTTTAATCCATGATGGTGTAGTGTGTTACTAACACAGACAGTGGTCACAGCTCTCTTCAGGTCATTGACCAGGTCCTCCTGTGTCGTTCTGGGATGATTACTGATCTTTCTCAGACTCAGCCGTACCCCACGAGGTGAGATCTTGCATGGAGCCCCAGACCAAGGAAGATCGACAGTCATATTGTGTTTCTTCAATTCTCAAGAATTGCACCAACAATTATTTCTTAACAAGCTGCTTGCCTATTGTCCTGTAGCTCATCCCAGCCTTGTGCAGGTCTACAACTTTGTCCCTGGTGTCCTTAGACAGCTCTTTTGTCTTGAGGATGGTGAAGAGGTTGGAGTGTGATTGATTGAGTCTTTTATACAGGTGTTCAAACAGGTGCAAGAATATGAGGGCTTCTTAAGGAAAAACTAACAGGTCTATGAGAGCCAGAATTTGGCTGAATTTAGGTTGGGACTACTTTTATACAATACTCATTTTGTGCAATAGCATTTTAAAAACAATTATTTAATATATACCTACAATGTGATTTTCTGGATTATTTTATCTGGATTATTTTAGAGAATCTGTCTCTCGCAGTTGAAGTGCATCTACAATAAAAATTGTATTTATATTCATATCATTTAGCAGGCGCCCTTATCCAGAGCAACTTAAAATGAATACAGTCTTCCAATCCAAGCAATTGTGAGTTAAGGGCCTTGTTCAGGCCTTGCTTGTGGCAGAGGTGGGATTTGAACCCTGAACCTTCTGGTCCATAGTCTCCACCACAATCCCCCATTACGTTACAGACCTTTCCATTCTTTGTTGGTGCAAAGCTTGCAAAATTGCCAGTGTATCAAATACTTATTTTGCCCACTGTATATAAAAACACAGACGTGTTTGGAATTGGAAACATTTAACAGGATTTAACTTTAACCGATTTAACAGGATACAGCAGTTTCTGGTTCAAAATAATTACAATGCATTGTTATTTCAAATACAGTGTGATGTATTCCTTGCCGTTGCCAATCAGCATTTAACTGCACTAATTTAACATTTTCAATTAGAGCCTCCAGAGGTTCTTTTTGTTTTGGCTATAAGCCTTTACTTTAAGCAAGTAAGTCTGGGTCGGTCAAAAGTCACAGGACACCCAAAAGAGTAAATTACATAGCTGAATACCCCAGCAGGTAATGGTGGCTAAAGCCACCATATTGGATCACGGGCAGATCACTGATTGCCGCAATCAGATCTGCAATATCTCTTGTGGTTTAAAAGTTATCAACGCAGAAATTTCAAAACTTTTGTTCGTTACAGGTAACTGAAGACGTAACGATTCTGATATCCCGGGAATGCAACACTGGAATCCAGGACTGAACTGGTGATCTCAAAGATGTGCCAGCGCACCATAAGTAAGTAGCAGAAAAGGCATAAACAAATGCAAGTAATTTGCATAAAATACATCAACCAAGTTATATCAGTCTGTAGCTAAAACGGGAGCTAACAAACAAGTGAGTACACGACCAGTATGGTAGTTACTTGCTTTCTTGTGCACACGTACACAATAAACGACTGACTTCTGCTCTTAGAGTTGATTGGCTGTTGAGATGACCAGATGTTCACCATTGTTACTTCTTGAGTTAAAAGGCAGATTTGATTTCCTATTATAATTTATTATACTTTTTAAAACCTCGGTCGTTCATTCCTGCGAACAAAGTCCAGTTGGAGGACAGCAAATTCCTCATTACCAGTATCAAATTCCTTTTATTGACATTATAACTGAGAAAAAGGTATTGCACAGGTTCATTGCTATCAGTCAGATATTAGGTATTGAGAGATTTCCTTCACTCTCTCTTCCAGTCTTTGGTTATAAACATGTCTAACTGGGTAAATAAGGAGTCATTCCTCTTCCTGGTAGTAAGACATAAGGTAGACAGTCAGGACCCCTTGTATTTTTCACTGACAGAACATTTTGAAAGGACTTCATGAGTATTCATGGTATTCTAAACCTGCACAGATTTGGTATCCCAGGCCTAGTCCTCAAAAGCAGCCTCCATTTCCTGGGGAAACACCTATTTTCCTATAAGCTAATGCAGGAGCCAGTAAGGTCAATGATTCAACAATAACAGAGAAGTGAGTATGAAAAGAAGTGTGAGGACGTAGTGTGAATCTCTTAAAAGGGCAAATCACGTTGCTTTAAGGCAATCACTTTAAAGGTTGATTTATTGTAAGTGTAAGCTCTAGAATGGATGAAGTGATGACAGCACCCAAAGAAATAGCACCCTCTGTAAAGTTTTCTTCCTAATGAACAAATCAATGTACTACCTTATGCCCAGAACCTGAAGATCTAAGCCAACATTGCACAAAAAGGCATTGTAAAGCAGCCCAAACAAGTAAATCTATTATGATAATACTGTGATCATACAGGGCAGGAACTGGGGACTCAGTACTTGTTCACTAACCTCATGACACACAAATTTTCTAGGACAACGAATTAGTCTGGGAGGCCCAATCATTCCCTGCTGCATTCAAAAGTATTTACAATGGCTAAGTCTCGTGGAATTTTAAGACATCTAGGTGTAATCCAATTATTTTTCCGATTATGTGCACACAAATCACATGCACTTTTTGAGGAATGTCAGACACACTGTTGTTACTAGAGATGCACTGAACGATCGGGTGAAAATGATCATCGATTAGTCTTACATAAAAGATTCTGTTGCCGGGGTCATTTACACAGGGGTAAAAAAAAACAGCGACACAAACAGTTTGTGTTTTCCCTTCCTTTAATCCATAATGCAATTCATGTGTGTATGGAGTTTTAAACATGGCTCAGCCGCTCACCTGTTTGTTTCTGATTCTGCTGCTGAAATATGTTCACAATGAGAAATTGTAAGATTTTGGTTGTGTTTTAAGTGCTAATTCACCAAATAGTCTCTCTCTATGTTGCGCAATACTAATGAGATGACTAGGGATGCTAATGGGATGAAATCTATTTCGAACACAGCCACAATCTCTAGCATGGAAGCTCCACACAGCGTGATGCTTGCAAAATATGTAGGGTAAAAATAAGCAACGTTCAGAACAATAAAGTTAATAAGACTTTTAAAACAGCATCGCCCCCTGAGTATCTATAATGTGAAAAAACTAACAAAGGCAAAAATGTTAACGATAAAACAAGTGAGAGTGCAGCAGAGCATCCCATGCCTTTTTTCAGCTTCAAGAAGTTTCCATTAAAAAAAAAAAAGTTAAACAAAATGTTTCTGCATATCATTTATAATTCTTGGACGCAAATAAAATCAGAATCGGGCCAAAACTGGGTATGGGCATTATCATATGTTTTTTTTTTAAACTGCAATCGGTGCATTTCTAGTTATTACAGACAAACATGAGCTGAGTGTGTGGTTTTTTAAACAGTAGTAACTGAACTCTGTGTATGTGAAATGCTGCAACACATGAAAGAGCTTGCCCATGTGCCAGAAGAACAAAGACAAAAGTCCCTACTGAGTTTAAAGGCAATGTGAGTGTGTCTGAAAGGGTCAACCCAGCTCTCCCTACAGCCTTGATGGCATTAAAGTTCAATCATTCTTCCCAAAGGTTACTTTAAACTAAACATCGTCCCTGTTAGAACTCGCTTGGAGGCCTCTATAAGAGCTTATCCTCAACACTGCCACACCGTTTTATCAATGTGCCATACAATTTAGGAAATATTGACAGACTACCCACTCATGCAATAAATCTATTTTGCCACAATTCACAGAACCGCTTTCTGCTTAAAGAAAACTTCCTCTTTTACTTGCCATGTGTTTTCAGTCTAGTTCTGAAAACCGCACGCCAGGTAAACCATTCTCGAAGCATGGTCCAGTTCTTCTGGTTGGTCAACTGCTGTTAGAAAACAATTCCATCCTATTTCTGAATGGAACCCTCATGAAGCTCATGCACTGTAGGAGTGTTAATGGGTTAATCTCTCTCAAAGATTTACTATCTTACGGGTCGTGTGCTTACTTGCTCATTAGCCTATATTTGAACTACAGACTGTTCTAATTTGGTTGACGTGTTTAGAGATTTTTGTGTGTAAGTGTTTTTGTGTACGTGTCTGTCTTATTGTAAGTTGGACTCTTTTGATTGGTGCTCACTACCTGTAAATTCTCTCTCACTTGTGAATATTAGTATTACACATTCACTTAGTGAGTCTGGCTGATATTCCTTGATGTTTGTAATACTGTTTATCAATACATTTTTGGTTTCGGTTAACCAAAAAAGTCCTTCTTAGCATCATCGTAGGTGTTACACATTTTCCCTAGACTGGGTCATATCAGTACATTACTGTATGTTACGTAATGATTATGGTAGCGTTCCACTCAGCCGTAACTCTGACACATTTATGTATCATTTGTACAAGTTTTCTTGTGAAAATGCCCATAATAATTTACATTAGAATAGCCAAAAGGTCCATGAGAACTTGGTGTGTTTGTATGATCTTTATTCACTATCATTTACAAATCCAAGACTTTGGTCTTAGGAATCTGAACTGAAACACGAGCTATATCTCACTAAAGTTGCATATTTACATTTCTGGACGTCCATTATCATCAAAATGGTTTGGAAGAAGGAAGGAAAGAATATGACACTTTTTAAAATGAAAACATGAAGCTGGGTGTTGACTGTTGTAAATGAGATGAGCTAAGTACACTGATGAATTCCTATAAAAATTCAACTTGGAATGACTGGAAACAGCAGGAAAATACGCTAACATTTAATGAGGTCTGTATTAGCAGACATTCAGTGCCTAGAATATGAAACAAGTTATCCTTGTTGCAAACGGCTATTAATGGAGATGGCGAGCCAAGACCCTCTTAACCCTTGTCTAATCACATGGCTCTTGTTTATTGCTGGTCTTTGACACTGAGTAAGCTACCCATGTGGTCTGAATTCCAGCAGCCCTGATTCCCTGCCCCAGAGAATGCAAACAGCAATTTGACGTTCTTCCAAAATACCACATACTTCATTCAGGTTTCACAGCATCTTCACAGCGCTTCAAGAAAGATTGTGGATTGTGTTCGGTACTTGGCAAGTTGTGAGGATGCAGAACTAATACCGTTTTAGATAAGAAACGGCACACAGACAGCACACAGACAGCAGAACTGCTATTACAGCAGCAAACTGTGCATCATAAATAAGAGTTAATGGCCTGGCCTCCGAGTCAGTGCAGACTGGCTGCCCTCAGAAGACCTCGTAACCAATCAGAAGCCAGACAGTGTTTTACATGTCGTGCCTTACACTGCTGTATTGTAACAAATACTGCTCTGTTTTTGTTAAAACGCTTTTGGCTTCAATTGTGGATTCAATAAACGCTGCAACAAATTAGAACAGTTTCATCTATTTGAAATACAAGTACTTTTTAGACACACTTACAGAATTCTTACATGTGCTTAATCTTGCCAAGAAATGAAAATCCTCCAGGGTTCCAGAGGCCAAGCTGTACTAAAGAGTCATGTGACCTCCTCAGTTGTCAGCCATGCTTCCATCACCTGTTGTAATAAAGCTCCCTTTGATCTCTACAACCTACCAGGGTTTTGATAGTCCTATGCATCCAGAGGAGATTACAATTACTGAATGATATTTGTACTTTTGTTTTTCTTTGTTGTTTATTTGCCATATACTATACATACGCTCAACTATTAAAATCTTTTCCTGATTAAAAAACGCCTCTACTCAATAACTCACTATAATGGTGAATTGATTTATCCCTCTTATTATTTACTGTTCACATCCTCCTCTTTACCTTTTTAAAATGTATTTTAATGTTATGACTTAGTTATTTATTGGGGGAGGGGTTACACTGTGGGTGGAGAGGGCGGGGACCTGGGTGGAACTTGGCTGAGAGGGGTTAAAGGGCCAGGAGCTACATTTGTCCTTGAAGAAGCACAAAATGTTGCTTGAAGAGTTGTATCACCTGTTGTGAAACGCAACAAAAAGTTGAAAACTAAAATCTTTTCCTAATAAAAGCCTGCAAATCTCGTGGTTTAAAATAACTGAAGGAAACACGTAGATTTATGGTTATTTATCAAGTATTTCAACTACTTAAAATTCTTCTTCGATTGTTTCTTTCAATTTTCTTGAATCGTATAGCATAATATTGCATAGCATTTGTAAAGAAACGATGGTGGACATAATAAAGAATTGGAACCAACATGGGCAAGACTTTCAGTTGGTCCTGGAACCCCACTTCTCTGCTCGTTTTAGTGTTTTCCCAGCACATCTGATTCGATTGCTAAGAACATTAACAAGCTTATTACGGAGTTGTGGCTGTGGTTGTGTTTAAACAGGAAAAGCACTAAATTGTGCAGAGCAAGCAGAGGTCCAGGTCCAGGGCTGAGAAACACTGACCCAAAAGTTAGGGGACATTTCACAATGAATATGAACGATCCGATCTGTCCATGCCCCATCGCCGTCAGTGTGTTTTTTCACTCCGCATTAACCATACACCCTACTGAACTGTCAATTTGGGGGCACTCTTGTCCAGTGTACCATGCTTCTGTTCACCCATGAATGTGTCGCTTGCTACTTAATCATGATAATTGAGTTTGCATCTCATTTGCATAATCAAACAACTGTCCTTGACTTTTCATTTGCTTTTTATTGATAATCGTGTTTAATTAAATGAAATCAAATGCTTCTTTTTTTACTCGCTTCATATGCAAAAATCCCCTAATTTTTGTGAGCAGTGCATAAATTGTACATATACAGCAGCACTCCTCCCATCCAAGTACAGATGAAGAGCTTCTAATTAAAACAAGTGGAATTTCTGCAAACTATAGTCTGCTCCGGAATGATTGACACCCTTGGGAAAGTTGGGTAAAAAGGTTATCATTAAAAAGTGCCTTTAATTGAAGGAAATGGCTATGGAATAACCACAAGTACCAAGAACCACATGGAGATTCTTGGTAGAGTCAAAAAGACTCTTATTTAAGTTATCTCCCAGTACTTCATCATGCCATGATGCATCGTGATACCGCATGCAAAATAAACATCCTCCACACACCCTCCATCGTACCCAACAGTGGCTATTAGGTTATTTTCTGTATAACCATGATTTTTGTTTTTGTTTTTACCCCAAACACACCTAAAGTGTTGCCAGAAAGCGGTATTTTTGGTTCATCCGACCGTAGGGCCAGTTCCCTTCAAGGTTCTGTAAACGTCTAGGAGACTCCAAGCACTAGCATATGTGGTTAGTTGAAAAAAAAAAACTGCTTTCTTCTGGCACATCGTCCAAATAGTTTGTCAGCCTGGAGGTGGTGTCTAATTGTAGCTGTGCAGACTTGGTGACCCCAAAATGCTTACAGCTTGTACAGCAAATTTTTTTGTCCCTCTAATCATCCTCCTTACTGTGTGTACAGGCAAAGTACACTAGTGTCTTCTACCAGTTCTGGTTGCTGTCCCACAAGATACATTTTTACTTTACACTTTACCATTATCCCAGTCTTACAATATGCCCTCACCACAAGCACAAAGAGGGCCACAGGCCAACGTATGCCTCTGCACAAGACGTGGCAGCCGACCGCTTCTTTTCACTGATGGGCAGATGACTATCGTGAGAATGAATCCAGTAGAAGGAATTCACTCAAGCTGTAGGGAGAAAATCCCTAGTCTGGCCTTCCCTCCCTCGGCCTTGGTCAACTGTACCTGTGCAGCACCCAACCGGGGTGGGTGGAGGTACTACCAAGTACTGCTTTTATAAAGTTTTTTTTAAAACTAAGTTGATGAAATGATAAAGATTTGTCTAAAGCTGAATTGTGACGACATCTGTTGTGATGTCTCATAGACAACATGCAACAATATTTACAACCTTAATATAACATTTAAGCATAAACATAAATACAAAATCATAAGCTTTAACATGTATCACAAGACACCAAACCCAAAACTGTTAAATATTATGGTTTTAATGGTCTCAACAGCAAATAGCTGTCAGGAAACAAGCAAGAATGAAACAAATTTATAAAGTTACTTAATTTGAGGTATCCCAAGTCTACATACAAATATTGCACTTTTTCATTTAAATGTTTTATATAATGTTCATTATCTTTATTACCTAAATGAGGTTGGGTTTCCCTTCTGAGTCTGGTTTCTCTCAAGGGTTCTTCATCTTAATCTCGGAGTTTTTCCTTTCCACTGCTGCCATTTGGCTTGCTCATTAGGGACAATAAAACCCAATTTGTGACAAAGTTTGTGTATCAATGTAAAGCTGCTTTGTTTTGTGACAATGTTCTAAAAAGCGCATACAATTCAAACTGAATTGAATTGATTTGAATTGAATAACGTGATTGTTTGTCTTCAGAAAATGAATTCCAAAGACTTTTCACAGTGAAGCTGCTCAGCAGTATCAGCAGCTGAATGGGTTTCTGACACCATGACACCTCTACTGCCAAGCTTATCGGTAGCACAGATGCATTCAATGGGACTGTATTTCTCACCAGATATTTAGATCTCATGATTCAACACTCGACACAACTCCACTGAACTGAACTATTCTGCCAGAAACAGCATTCTGCCTTTGAGGTTTGTCTTAGACAGCTATGGCTTTTTAACACATTCTCTAGAAACAAAACAAAACCTGCATTAGACAACCATCTGTCGTTCTTCTTTGAAAGAGTTTTCAGTCTTAAGTCTCCAATTCTACTGACTGATTTTGAGTGCTTTTACTCTTGTCTCTCGGCTCTGTAAAATTCAGCAGGTGGTCAACCCAGATCCTTTCCTTCTGGTTTCATCACCTGTTGTTTTAAAGCATTTACCTATTCTTTTAATAGTTTTTTGTGCCTAAAATCTTGCAAATCTCACAGTAAATGCAGTTGGACAATGACCCTCTTTGTGGTCATTCTATTTATATGGTACTCACAAGACTGCATACTCTAAGATCTTTACCTGCCGAAATCTGCCATTACTTTGTAACTTTGTTTATTTTATTTGTACACAATATCTAACCCACACAGAGTGGATGGGTTTTAATTGAGTCTTAGCTCAAAGTGTGTTCCATGTCACATATAGGGTTTTTTCCTTGCTGCTGTCATCCTGTTCTTGCTCATTGGGTTTGTAGACCTAGTTTTCTACAGCTGTGTTCAGTCATTGTTGAATTGTATAAAAACACACACGCCTGAAATACCGACCTAGTAGTCTGTCAAGTTCAATCGTGATAATTGATTATGAGGAAAATATAAAATGTATATCTAATTTAATTGCCTGTGGATACCAAATGCAAAAAAAAAACACAATATATGGCACTGTAGAGAAACGGGAAATAAGCTCCAGCTAATGAATGGACATGCAAAGTAAGAGGAAATGAGAAACCCAAGAAGAAAAGTGTTAAGACTTTGGGTGTGTCATTGTTTTGAACTCTGTGTTTGTTGTTAGATGTCATCTGTCGTGGCTACCTGCAAGTCACTGTTTTCTCAGAAATGTTCACCCTTCTGATCTGATAGTGTCACCATTTCTTTTAAGGCCCAAAATAAGAGCCTGTTGAGATATGTGCTCGGACTACGCCCCGGGCTGAGAGAAGCTACTGGCAGTTTGTCCCGCAACCTGAACTGCTCGTGTTGTCTGATAAGTAAAATTAGGTTGATGGGTGGATAAGAAAAACAGATTTCCTCACTTGATGGTTGGATTACATTTCTTCAGTTATTTACTTGCATGACCAGGAAGGTCAGTGATTTGCATATAAGCTTGACCAATGAGATATGAAGACACCACTGGCATCCAGCTTCATGATGCAACATTACTTACACTGCAACTGTAAAGAATGTAAAAGGCTTGTATGTTTGTTTTTCTTTTTCGTTATTAATAAAGTGTGGCTTTTAAAAAAATGGTGCCATATCTAATTCGAATATTTAACTGAAACATAACATCCAGAGCAGGACATATCCCATAACCAGATTTAATAAAAGTGGTAAGACCTGATCATTATTTCTGTGCTTCTAAAAAAGCCAGCATAAGTCAATCATTTGCGATCTGACTACTAAATCCAGCTCTCTTACTTCATCATCTGATTTCTTCTGTAGATCAGAGTTTGTCATATACATAACCACCTGAATAACTGCAGAAATCCGAGTACGATCGAATTATGAAAACACTCAATAATTTACTGTTAAGACAAATTAAGGTTTAATATTTAGACATTTTATATTTGGCCCATTTTTTTGCCCAGGAGTGTAGGCTACATGAATTTGTCTTCAATTTCCCTTACAGATATAAGGTCTAACCAAACCAGTGCATGGGCTTCATATTGGTCCTCGCAAGGTGTAGATTTTCCTTTCAACTCATTTCAGTCAAAACTCGATTTAGTACAGCCTGAATCAGATTTACAATAACTCCTATTCACTGAAGATGTCCAGTGTGTCTATCCTGTCTTTTTTTCATTTTTCTATATAACTACAATTACTGTTTCAGCACACTGTGCAAATAAGTGTCTTCAGGTCCTAAAATGGTTAGCAATGACAACCAACTGAAGGAAAAACAGGAACTGAATCCTCTTAGCTTTCAGGCTGCATGTAGCATTAGCAGCTATGTTCACCAATACAGGAAGTGTTTTGCTTTTACCTTTCACTTTCAATCCATTACTCACTAAATTACATTAATTACATTATGTGTGCTTGTGTGTATAAGTGTATATATGTATATATACACACATGCACGCACACACACACACACACACACACACACATATATATATATATATACAAATTATGAATCTTATACATCATAAATTAAGGAAAACCTGTACACTACAACTCCATTAATGGATATAATGTCTTAATAATGGTTAGATTAATTCTATTTACATTTATTGCTTATTGTTAAAATTTGCTCGATACTCACCATTTTCAGTACTTGAATTAATGACGAGAACTGATTTGCCACTCTATATGGTTAAGTAGGTTAACAGCCATGATAATAAAGTTAGTAACCTTAGCAAAACGTCCTTAAATCAGTCAAGGTACCAACACATGAACATACCCAGTAAACATTAGAGGAATCAGTACACAAAAAGTGCCTTACAACAACAAAAGCAACAGATGGCAAGACAAAATAAATGCTTTCAGCAGTTACACTGGGAAAGACATGGTACCAATTCAGGCAGATGAGACAGATGGCTTCAATTAACTTTTGAATGATGGATCTAATCAAATATGAATAGATACTTTTGAACAGATAATGCCTAATCTAATTAGCGTTACTAGCAAAATATCGAGATATCATTTGTTATCCATATCTCACAACCGTACTTTAACCCACCGTGTCTGTTTGGCTTTGTGTGCTGCAAAGAACACGTGAGCCTAAAACAGAAGGGACGCTTTGCAACCTATGTTGATGTGAAATTGACTTTCAGTTTAAACTTCCCCTGCAGGTGTTTAAAAATACATGCAATGAAAAAAGCTGGTGTTGATGCACACTGTAGCACTGAGGAGACAGTGATTTCCACTATGAGCACCTTTTCTATGTCTGACCTGCTACTTTTGAACTCTTCCTTTTCTCCTCTGTAGATTATAAATGCATACATTGCTCTGTCTGGCAGCACAAGCTGGTGTCGATCATATCAGCAGTGACGGTGAAAGCCGTACAGAGCAGACGCACACGAGATTAATTGCTCCTGTATCGTTTCAAATGCTTTTTGCTTGAGAAAAATGTTGCGATCGGATTTTGCCCAGCAGATTTATCCTGCACGTCTAGTGTGAGTAAACAGGATACCTCAGACACCACTCACACAAAAGCCACAGACGGCATCGCTGCGAGCCAGACGCAAGCAAGAGGCATGTGGGTGCAACTCAGCAAACATCAGATAAACGTGCCTCGTGTGTAGCGCATGCCCTCCCTTCTTCTTGAACTAATGCGTAATGCTAACCATACACTAGAAAACCTTTTAGGCTTTTTTAAAATACTCGAGTTTGACACCCTCTCACAAATAAGTTGCAGACATTTTGGTCACAGACTATGAACTTGCAAAGATTTGGTGATCTTGGATGGCCACATGGTTCCTAACTGAAAGACTCTAATTATATCCCTTTTGATATGATCATCATGACTACTTCATCTCACCTCATGGCAGGAAAGCCGCATAGTGTGCGTGTGCATCAACACCATCAATTCGTAGGTTCCCAACCTTTGTCTTCATTCAACATTGAATGAGTGTGTTTGTATACAGTTAATATTGGGATTGACTGCAGAACATCTGGTTTTGTCAGTAAACAAAACAACCGGTATACGTGCATTTGTGTAGTCTGATTATGGGAAAAGTTTGGGTTTACGTGACTCGAGCAATAATCAGATTTCTGTATAAGATTTCTATATCAAACTTAATGGTGTGCCTATTTGTAGTCTTGGTTTCACTTCATTGGCAAAGACTGATCTGCATTTTCGATGGTTTCTAATAGCATGCAGTACTGCCCTTTTTACAGCTTTCTCTGTATTTCTGCAAAGGAGGAGACTTTTATTGAGCGAGCCATTTCGCAGGTGCTGTGTTTAATTCCAGAGTAGCCAAACAAGCAACAGGTCTATGGAAACAACCCCAAAGGAAGTCAATTGGCTCATGTAAAATTCCCAAAGCAAACAGCCTACTGCAATGTGAAGCAGTGACCACTCGATTTGTCAAAACATTAATAATAATAATGTGTATTTTCCTTTTAATGTTAAAAGTTGAACAATGGCATGCACAAATATTTGTAGAGGGGATCAGGAAGCAAGCCCAAATACGCACGTACACTTTAGAAACGAGCCACAAAAAACTGAAACCTGTAACCACCACCTGTATTTTCTTTGTAGAAAAATAAGTCCAGAGTTCATTTGAACAGAGGGTAACCATGTCTGGTTCTGCTGACCCTTTCCATCAGGGCTTTGTTTATGTGCATATGCAGACTGAGATGAAAATCAGAGTAAAGACATATATGTGCTGAGATATCTGACTACAGCTCTTTGAGCTAAAATCCAGCTCTCTTTAATCAGATTTCTAGGCCTTAATCCAGACTGAAGCATGCAGGAATGGCATGCATAAATCCGATTACGACCTCATTATTAAGCGCATGTAAACACACTCACTGTTGGCTCTTAATGTATTACTTATTTGTTTGTTATTACCGAAATCTATTTTGTGTTCATGTCTGCCTTTTGTACAGCTGAGAATGTTTCACTGCTATTTTAAAAGCTACATTAGCTTTTATTTACACAGAATAGATACAATAAAAATCATCAACACCTTGAAAAATGTTTGTTTATTTAATTTTTCTTTCATACAGTAAAACAGCACAATAGGACACAATAGGTTTTACAGTATGTGGTAGGACCCAAGTATGTGGGACTGAGGAATCCCACGGCGTATAATAATAATGGGGATATAATATATAACCAAACTGAAAAGGGAAAAAAAAAATGCGTTCATGTAACACGCATTAAAACTAAAAAGGTGAAAAGGCGCGCCGCTGTGTTGCATACCAGGAGGGAGCAACGTGCAAATAAATTGCGGTTAACGCCAGGGGGCTGCCCTTTTCGGTCGAATATGGGGTTCGGCGCTGATAGTAACCCTATAGCGGCCTATGGCGGCCAGGGACGAGGTGACCCCTACGGCCGTGGACCCAGGATGCAAGCTTCATGAGCCGCGGATCCAGGGTGCAGCCCCTACCAGCCGTGACTTCCAGGCGCTATCAGCTGCCGGGGAAGGAAGCGGCGAAGTCCTTACAGGACTGTGGGCGAACGAGCCAAAAGCACGTTGAGGTGCCGAGGCACGGGGGGACTCCGGAACGCCAGAGGGCGAGTGTGAGCTCGAGTGCGCACGCAGTGCAAGAAAGCGTGAGCTCGAGCGTGCGTGCAGCACGAGCGGCAATAGATCGCGAAAGGCGCCGAAGCACCATGGGACGAACAAACTAAGAGGGCAGCCGACTAGAGCGAGGCTCAACAGAGAAGTGGGAAGTGAGGCTAAATATTGTCCGAGGACGGAGAGGGCGCGGGCTCAGACGTGCGAGGAGCGCCGAGCCAGTGCGCACCTAAGAATGGAACGACAACCCCTAAAAGTGTCCCTCAAACGCTAAATACCTCAGGGGTTTCCCCCTTACCCGTCCGTCAGCACTAAGAGCCCCAGGACGCCTTAGAAGCCGCCTCACCAATTGCTCTGTAACAGCGAGGCAGCACTGCAAGGGAAAAGGTAGGAACCTTAACAAAAGGAGTGCAAAATAGGTCCGAAAATTTGAGGAACAGTGCAAATGCAACTACCGATGTTCAAAATACTGCACCTAATACAGTGAGAACCATATAAAAAAAGCATGCTCATGCATAACGTGTCAAATATCTGTACTGTAAACTGTCGGAATCCACATGTACAATGTCCCATTTCTAGGAAAGAGCCCTATTTTGAGACTGGCACCCCCTAAAAATGATCTGGCCAGTAAGTATCCTCCACAAGGCTGTGTAGTCTGCATTATGTCTGCATAAAGTGACCTGAATGTGCAAAACGCATGGATGGAATGAATCAGCGGTAGCTCTATGTGTGATGAAGTATTTTTAAACACATGGGTGGAGATCCTCTTCCACAATTATAATTAAGGAAGTTCCCTTTTATTCCACGCTTATATACAGTATGTATCCGGACTGTCCTTTTTTAAAGTGGAGTATTGTGGATTGTTCCTTAACATCTCAACACCTCTGATTGACTGCTATGACCAGAAGTCAATGAGAATACTGCAGCTGCTATAAATTTGCCTAAACCTCAGTGAATCCAGTTCTTATTAAATTTATACGCATTTTCTTTGGTCATAAAGTTTTATGCCAGTCAGACCACAGAAACCATAACAAATCGGGCAAAACTGACTGCAATACAACAGGACTGTAACATGGAAATACGGAATATGAAGAATCCGTTCCAGACGCCCAAATGTTTTTACGCCTATATTTGCATGTAGTTACTGATTAGAAGCGTTAACAGCAATAATATCAATAAATACATGTAACAATTTAAATATAAAGGCATGGAGTAAGTGAAGCGAATTCTCAGAAAGTCTTATCACTTATCAGAGCAGCACTGAAACTGATATGAACTGATTTGTTACAGATGTACATATTATAATAATCTAACATAACATCATATCTAATATGGCAATGACCATTCACTAATTCTTCATTTTGGGGGTTTTACGGCGATTGGCACACCACATTTGTTTATCCCACCAGCTGGGCTGGATTACATGCGCCCATGTTCAAGGTCAAAAACAATTCTATTGGACCATTCAATGTTTAAATAGTTTGAGTGTTTGAGGTCACACTGTACATAACCTAGGCTAGTGGAGTTATTCGCAATCACCTCAGTTATGGTTCATTCTGATAAACAGACAACATCGCTTTTGCTTCATGAACATTTATTGGTGCAGGTTATTGATTCTGGATTGCTTATCTACCCTAAATTTTACTGTCACGTACTGTTTTTTAATATATTTCCACTAGTATAACAGAAACTTGTCTTGGTCAGTCCAGGCATGTCTGTTATTAAACATGGTAACTAGCTGTAAATGGTGTTCATAAGTGTATGTGTCTGTCCTACTGTAAGTGGGTCACTTTGTTTGTTCCCTCACTGCCTGTAAATTCTCTCAAACCTATAACTATATAAACAGATTCACATTCACTTGTTCACTTATTTAATCTAATTCCTTTGGCTGATATTCAATGCACTCAACGCATTATTGGCTTCGGTCAAACAAAAGTATCAGACATTTCAATCACATCAATCACACAGGTTTTCAGCAGTATCTCTGATGCATTTAGGTATTGTTTGATTTCTTGTGAAAATTCATTTTACATTTCCAATACAGTAGTCTAAAAGGATGTGGCCATTTTAATGTCTCGTCCACGGTCATTTCGGACAATGTCACAGAATGTCGCAATTTTAATGGCCGCAGTATGTTCCCTGGAACAGGGACTGACTGACATGACACATAGACTTTTACACTGTCATCTATCAATGCTGAGAGGGATGAAACATAGTGATTTACGACTGGCTTAGGTCTTTTTATTGATTGTTGATCCCTAAAGCAATATGGCTGTGACAGAGGCATCACACAAACAGGCCTCTGAAATAAAAAAATGTTTAAACACAATTAACCGCAGTATAATGAAGGAATGGGCTGGCAATTTAACAACATTGTATCATGATAAATATCATGAAAATGTCTTTCTTATCGTGATATAATGTTCTGATCATATCGCCCACCCAGTGCAAGATTTGCAATCTAATTCATGATATCTATAATCGTGACCGATACTGACGACCTTCACTCATCAGATACAGGACGGTCCACTTCCTGATCCATATTCCATTCCACATCTTACAGTGATCAGCCTTAGCCACTGATTTGACTTAAATGTGTGGAGATTTTCTAATCTCCAAAAAACAAGTAAGCATTTTGTAGCCTTAAACACAAAAACAGTAATAATTATAATATTAAAGTAAAAACATGAAATCTGTGGAAGCATCAGTTGAAATTCAGTTGAAATAAGAATTGAAAAAGTGTGGACCATCCCATCGATGCTAGTAATGACAGATAAGTTTTATTAGCTACATAAGTAAATGGCTAAATCATAATTACATGATCATATAAATAAACCGTAAACCATTTGCTCTAAGCAGTTGCATTCATGTTACAACAAAGACAAGCTCTGATCAGTATAACAGAAGGAAGGAGGACTGAATGTTCAAACACCCATGAAGTGAAAATGGGCCCATTTGCAGGGTAATGGAATATCAGCACTCAGTCAGCAAGCCAACAGTGTGAGAAATCAACAGGTGAGGAAAAACCAACAGCGTTCCCTCATTTCCCAGCTCAGCAGCCCCTCCAACTACACATATTCTCACGCTCACAAGTGCCACTAAAACCTGGCCTGGAACCAGCACATCCGGCTTCTGAGTTTGAGCAGAGTCACTGCCTTAACCCTTCACAGGTCAAAAAATATGGTACAAAACGCATGCAAGTACATTCGAAAAAACTGGCTTCACACTTTGGGAATGTGAGGGGAAAGTGGTTAAAGCTATTCGAAAGATAGTCATTCACTATGACCTCCTAATAATTGTTCAGACGGCTTTGGCCACCATTTGATTGGATGTTTTAGTGGTATGATGATACAACAATATTATATAACATTGTCAATGATTGGACCCAACATTTTTAAACGTTTGGATTTGTCACTCCATAAACTTCTTTTCCACTGATAAACGTCATGAACTCCTTTCCACTTCATTCCAACCTTTGGCTTATCTCAGCCTTTTCACCCTGAAACCCCGTTCGGAAAAAGTGGTTTCGTGTTTGATACCCTTTCAAAAAGACCATCTTGCCCTTATCAAGCTTCTTCAGATCGTAGAAGGGACAACGTAGCATCCTGATGAAGCTGCCTGATTCTACAGCTCAAGTGTAAGGGGAGGTCACACTAAATGCTTGCCACTGTATCATATAAAAGCTTTTTCTTTCCCTGTGTTTTAATACTGCAAACAAATGTGCATTATTTTAATATATTTTATTGTATTCTAATAATATTGTGTAAATAATCTAATGGTGGCCTAAGACTTTTAAACAGTACTGTATGCTTATTTTTCCCATTTAGGTTATTTCTATATTACAATATATATCAGGGTAATAAATAAATGGTACTTCACACAATGATAGTCTGTTCTGGAGCAGATCTCCCTTGGGTCTGGGTAACATGTCACATACCCAACCCCCATTACTCTATGAATCGGGGTGGCTCGGATTGCATTGCTCAGAATCCCCTGTTCAGAGCCCCTGGATGATCATTTCCATGCTGCCAATTGACTCAGAGCAGCCTGATGAACATGATCAGGATTGGCACTCGCCCTCCCGTTATGTATACTTGTGTTCCAATAATCTGCCTTGACTATTAGCTTCTAATAAGCTCCCTTTGTAATGGGAGCTGGGCTTGTGGCATGTGACGCAGACCAGAGGTGCCTCCATTACAAGTTTGAGTCCTTCTAAATGGAACCATGTTATTCTTGAAAGAATGGCGTATGTAAATTACACCACCCCCTACTTACACACACAGGAAATAGAGCCTCCCAGAATCGAATCCTAACCGAGCTGTTTGCTCTTGCTATCAGTGGTACGCTGTGTGATGCATAATCAGAACAGATTGGGAACGGTGTTGTTATCGAAATACAATAAAATTCCATAGAGCTGTATTTAACTAGGTTCCCGCCAGAAGATATCATTTTCACTTTTTCCACACCAGGCGTACAACCAGCACAATCAACCAATCGCATTTAGCCTTTGATTCTCGAAAACAACTAAGTGCATAGTGCCCAGCTGAAAGACATGTACACAGCTCGGCCCATACAGAACAATGTTCGTACATGGAAAAAAGGAACTGTTCCACGTCCTTTATCTGAATTTATGAAATACAGGCTTAGCTGAACATTCCTTCTACATGACATCAGAGTTCAGTAATCAAAACCATGCACCACAAGCCCCTCACGCTCTACAATGTAAGAGCACTTTGTACAACCTACTAAGTGCAGAACACACTGCAAGTCATCACCACCACCAGAAAAAACAGCTTTGGGCACTAATATTAGCTACCACGTGATCATTTCTAAAACTGGTTGATGCTGGGAGAAGAGTTTGGGTCTCAATTCATGTCATCTTATTCCATCCTACCACCCAGTTACAGTACAACCCTACACAATGGTATTCAGTATAGCACGGTATGTGGTAGTGCTGGGCGATTTTTACCTCAAATCAATATCGATGCATTTTGGCTTCTGTCAAGCAAAAGAATCAATCGCTTCAATCACACATCCATCACTCGTGTTTTCAGCGGTATCTATAACACAGCTGCGTACAATTTGAACACAGTTTTGTTAACATTACAGTAGTTTAAGAAGAATATGTGACTATAGTAAAGTCCAGTCAACAACCATTTTGGCAAACGGCCTGTTTTACACGAAGTGATTTAACAGCACATGACTGTATTTCAAAACTATAAAATCAGATTTTTATTGCAAACACTCACAGAGACGCAAACACACTCACACTGGGGCACTTTAGAGATGCCAACTGACCTAACACAGGTCTTTGGAATGTGGAAAAACATGGAACAGGGAGAACATACAAATTATATAGAAAACCGGGTCTCCTGAGGTGTGAAATGACAGCACTAAAACATTTATATAATAATAAAACATAATATACCATAATAATGTGTGACTGGTAGTTTCACGATCATAATTAATACGTTAAAAACAAACAAATAATGAACCAAATAATAAATCAAATATGGGAGCATGTGGTGTAAACTATATGAGAATTATATGGTTTTTTTGTGAAGTTTCTAAATAATAGAGCTATGTACATATAGTTTAATTTTAATTATTACTATATATTAAAACAGATATTCAAATATACACTGCTCACAAAAATTAGTGGATATTTCAAAATGAATACAAAGAAAATCCCACAAGAACTGCTGAACAGTCTGATCTGTCCATGCTCCATCACTTATCAGTGGGTTCTGGCAGGCTTGGGTGATCATACACCCTACTGAGCAGTCAATGTGGGGGCACTCTCGTCCTGTCTGACATGCTTCTGTTTACCCTGTGTCACTTGCTACTCAATCAGGATAACTGAGTTTGCATCTCATTTGCTTAATCGAACTTGACTTTTTATTTGTTTTTCTGATGATCTTGTTTAATGAAACAATACCAAAATGACCTTATTTTTCAATTGCTTCATATTCATTTTAAAATATCCCCTAATTTTTGTGAGCAGTATATATTTTGTTATTTAGATTCAAGTTTGATCATATTTTAGGATATGTGTACATCGCATTTTATTTGTTTTATATTTTATGTTATGATTTTAATACTCTTAGTTGAATGTTGTTTTATTGGTTTTCACTTTTTAAAAGTATTTGCTAGTTTCAGTCATGTGACCTTGGTGACCGCTGTGCAGGTGTACATTTAACTTGGGGTTTTCCCTTGAATGCTATTATTTGAAACCAGAAAGACTTTTTGGAAGAGAGTTCAGTTCAAAACATTACTTCTCGCACTCTTGCCACCTATCATTTTGCTCAAGTTACACAACTGTACAGAAAAACTAGAGTGTTTATTGACAGGCACATTATATCTGATTATTTTTCAATTATTTCATTTATTTCATGTTGCATTACTGCATTTTTTTCTTAGGTTTAATTTTAGTCAAATTAAATGACCATTTCGTCTTACTGTAAGACACTACCCTTGTCGTGTTGAGGCCAGATTGCTAGTCTTGTAGTCGCAGTTGCTAGGTTGGGATACTTTACCGCTCCTGGGCTGAGACTGCAAAGCTGTGATGTCATCATTCAATTGTTAATGGTTGAGTCACTCATTTGGAAGCTATTTGGTCACTGCTCATGTTCAGTGCATCACTGCAGATCTGTTCTTTTTATAGTGAAGTTATTTCTATGTGGCTTTGACCACTCGCCTCGAGAAGCTCCAAAAGCGAGTGTCAGCGAAAAACAATTGGAAATGTACAAAATAACCGAAGAACTGCAAGAAATCTATTTGTGTTTGCAAAATAACTTAATGAAAGGGTCTTCAGTTATAGGGAAAACCTAAGCAAAAAATAAGGGAAAGAGTGAGAAAAAGGCATATATTTTCTGTTACAAAGACATATATTTTCCAGTGGGGACTTAATTGCCACATAAACAAATGGGCATCTGGGATAGTATCTAATACCGTTAATTACTCTGGGCAACAAATCCAAAACAGGTGGGAAATTTGGCCAGTTTTATGCTGAATTCGAATCTGTCATTAGATGTTTTTTTTTAACGCAGTGCAATAACATTTACAATAAGGATACATTATTTACTCATAAACAAGGCAACTCAGAGACTGTCAAGTACTAATACATAAATACTATAGGTTAGGATAAGTAAGTATACTCGCGATTTGTGAGACATGCACTTTTTTTACTGCAGGCTGTCATGTAAATGTGTAACAAATGTCCGGTCCGGTCTGGTCTGGGCTGGTCTGGCGCTTGGTGCACTGTTTGAATTGCGACGTTGTCTGTTGTAATGCGTGTTAATTTACTGTCATTCATCTTCCATTTCTGCAATACACAGTAAGGTCCCTCGGCACAGAAGGGATGTAACTGTCAAATCTAGTGCGTCCACGCTTATACTGAAACCAAAAGCATCCTTCTTTTCAACAAGATCATCCATTTTCCTCTTATACCACAGATTCTTACATTTGCATACATCCCAACGTTCTTTGCCTAACTGAAAACACACAGGGTGTTCCTCGGATTAAGAAATTTTGATTTTACGATAAGGGTTGCATGACTAGTAATTTTGACTACTAGTCGAGTTTTCCATAGATACAGTAAAAAGCTAATCGGGAAATCCCTATTTCTTAGTTGTGTTTTTTAATTAGTGCAGTTATATGCGGATATTAGATGCGGATTAACAGAAGTACACAGGTATTTGAATTAAAATTCCAGCTTCGGTGCTTCCTAAGGCTACAGTTTTAAAGACGACATTGAGCAGGGGCCAAGGTGAGGTGTTCCACCGGTACCTCAAATACAGAAGCTCTGCGTTTTTAAATATGGTATAAATGGAAAATAAACAATATTAACAAATATATTGTAATTTCATTAAATTTGTGTGTAACCTCTTTTCCAACAGCTCATTGTCTATGATAGTAGCTGCCGTAATTAGAGCACGATGTGTGCTCAAGTGTCAGGAGAGCTCGTGCGGCGGAGAGATTTGGAAAAATATAACTGATAGTTATGACAATGTACCAGTGGAGGAAAGAATTATTTGATCCCTCGTTGATTTTGTACGTTTGCCCACTGACAAAGAAGTGAGCAGTCTATGATTTTAGTGGTAGTTTCATTTTACCAGTGAGGGACCCAGAAAATCCAGACAAGGTGCATTATATAAAATATATTCATTTATTTGCATTTCATGGAGAGAAATAAGTATTTGATCCCCTACCAACCATTAAGAGTTCTGGCTCCCACAGTCTTCTGTCTCACCTGTATAAAAGACACCTGTCCAAAGAATAATTCAATCAAACAGACTCCAACATCTCCACCATGGCCAAGAACAAAGAGCTGTCTTAACGATGTCACAGGGATGGAATGAGCTACAAAAGCATAAGCAAGAAGCTGGGTGAGAAGGATACAACTGTTGGTGCCACTGTGCGACAATGGAAGAGACACAAAACGCCCATCAATCTGGGGCTCAACGTAAGATCTCACCTCATGGGGTATTGATGATCGTGAGAAAGATGGGAGATCAGCATAAAACTACATGGAAGGAACCAGTTAATGATCTCAATCAATCAATCAATCAAATTTTATTTATACAGCGCTTTTTACAATGGAGCATTGTCTCAAAGCAGCTTTACAAC
>JAUZST010054177.1:0-20000 GCA_034779995.1 Parotocinclus haroldoi | reverse complement strand
AACAGGTTTCCCCTCACACATACACATATCCAGGGGTTTTCGTTGGTGCTCAACAAACACACTTTAACCACAACAATGTTGCTTGTATTATTTGTACACTTGCGGTTGTTGTAAAGTATTGGAAACGAAATTTGAGCTTCCATGATTCAGCCAACTGGAGACAGTTGCGGCACCATAACACAGTTATAAGCAGGAAAACATCAACATCATAAAATCATTAAATCTTCAGGAAAAACATTGGAATACTTTCGCTTACCAAATACAGGACACTCACGCACATGCTGTTTTTTTAAATATTGTGTTGACCTCTAGCAGTAAAGACCATCCGGGGGAAATTTTGGTTTTTAGATTATTAATCTGAGCATCCATGAGAATTTCTAACCAATTCCTTTTCGCTCTGGTTACGAAAACACAACAAACAGGAATCTGTGTCACATTAGTCACATCAGTGATTAGTGCTGCTTCACCCTCATCTACCCTACTCTTCTCTGCTCTTTGGTCAAGGGAAATCCTAAAATAGGATACACAAACCAAAGCAAATGTAAGAACCTATTATAGTCTGAACACAAAAATCACAAAATGTTTGTACGCGGTTATATACGCGTTACTGGTAATTAACACCCCCCAAACCCACCCCCGAGACCAAGAGTGATCAAGCAACATCACCACATCGCGAACGTTATTGTCTGGACCATGATACACAACTTTATCCTGATTACTTTTCACCTTTACTCAATTTTGAAGAGTGGTTTGCAGCCAAGGCCAGAAATAATTTTCTCTACTAACAAAAGCACAGCTTCACATACAAAAAGAACACATTACTTTTTTGTGCTTCAGTTTCAATACGTAAACATCGCCACCTTAAATATGGTGATAAGATTTTTCTTTTTTTTTTTTTTTTCAAATTACTCAAAAAATTCAGCTAGAAAACTGGGGCAATATCACACTCACTTCACAGGGTCACAGATCTCAGTAAAAGGTTTCTGTGCCACAATAAAATTATTGGGAGGGGGGGGGGGAAATTACGACTGAAGTTTCATCCTGGATTGCTGAACACATCTTCTTTCATGTGTCCTTATGGAATAACATGAAGGACATCTACAAATGATCTAATAAAATAATAATGATCGCTCAGAACTATGTGTTTAGTTACTGCAGTTAATAAAAATTCTTTAGTGTTTACTTGTTCTTCATTTCTCACCCATTTCAGAGAAGCACACACTGTAGTGCAAAAATCACATCACAGTTGTGCCCCTACGATTGATTGGCATAAAGAGGGGTACAGCTGTGCCACTAAATTCTGCGTGCCCCGGTACAGCGTACAAAGTCTACAAATGCCCCAGCTAAAGCATAAATGACTAGAAATGACAAAAAGTAACACAATGGCTAACAATTATTAACCTTATTGCTAATCTTCAACTTTTCTATCGGTTTTCTATATTTTGTGTACATCTTAGTAATTGTGGTTCAACGTCAGTAGTGGTAAAAAGTCACTGTGAGAGACCATTTCAAATGTTGCTATTTCTGCTCGAGTGCTGCTGCTTGGCCTGTGGTAGCCTAGTGGCTAAAGTACTGGACTACGGACCAGAAGGTCCTGGGTTCTAAATCCAGCTGCCAGCTGCCACTGTTGGGATCCTTAACCAAACATTTCTTGGTTTGTTACTATACGTTACTATATAACTGTAGGTCGCTCTGGGTTAGAGCGTGTGCTAAATGCTGTAAATGCTCTACCATGTTGAGAGCAATCTTTGTTTGCACCATGCATGTTGAGTAGACTCCAGTCACCAAACAAATAATTCATATATGTATTAAAAAGGTCCTACCTTCTCTGGTCTGTTATTCATTTCTTCTGTCTAGGTAAACGACATCTGGACTAGCGTATAGCGTAGCATGTAATTGTTCTCCTTTCTCAACGACCCTATTTAATATGACGATTCTCACAATAAAGCAGATGGTGGAGAAATTTTAACACATCATAATATTAGTTTATCCTAATCTTCAATCCCTATCCTTTTGTCACACCTAACAAGTCTTGTAACTGTTCTATGGAAAATTCTCTGCTTCGTCTGCTTTCTCTACCTGTTAAGGCTTGATGCTATGGCTTCATTAGAGTGTATGCATGAACACTAAGGCTCCCAACTCTCCATGCTTCAGGATTCCAAACGTCTTTTTTGTCTCTCAGTAAGATGTGTGACGATCTATTTCTATGATAAGCTTCTGTGAGTACAATGGTTTATGGTTCGAATGCGGTGGTGTGTGTCAGAATTCGGTTTGCTGCAAGAGCCCTGAAGGTTAGGTGTAGTCATACACACACGTACTCGTTTTGTTCGGTATGGGGCCAACAGCACAGTACAGAGGGCAAATCCAGGGCACTAGATCTCCTTTAGAGTGCCTTTCAGAACACAGGTGATATTGTGGATTTGAGACAAAACAGATTTTAGCGATCAAGACGACATGGACATTTATTAATTTCTTTATATTTCTGTGTTGAAACTAGAAAATTGATCAAATCACAATTATCCAAAATACCACACCAAACAATCAAATTTTGTATCATTACATGCTCACTTGATGCTTGCGTTATTCGCCTGCTTTTCATACACTGCTCACAACAATCAGGAGATATCTCATATATATATATATATATGCACATATCTGAATGCAAAAAACTTATGGACTGTCTATTTAATAAGATTTTAAGTGTTTGCAACTACAACCAATAAAACCCACTGAACACAAATTCTACAAGAACTACAATGTTGACAGCAGTCGAATATAAACAGAAGTAGTAGAATATAAATCTTATGCATTTGACAAAACTTTGATTTGTATTTGATCCCAAGTTTGACATGATTTAGATATTTGGATGAACACAGGCTTGTACTCAGTATGAAAAGGCTGATATTATACAACAATATTGGTAAATAAACTTACTAAAAAACTGCAATTTCGGTTTTAAAAATAAGACCGACTTCACTTTTGACACAGGCCGGCCTGGAAGGATTCTACTTTGTAATATGTAAGACATTAGAAAAGTGGGTCAGCCTTTATTACAGGCTATGAATACTTCACTAACGTGGGTCTAGAACTGACGCTAGAATCAACTATACTTATTTAATCTTATCAAATTTTATATTGTCCTGAACCGATCAATGTTCCTTTATATCCGTACCTGACCTATATGTATTAACAAATGGTGCGCTGTCTATGGTCTCATGTGATGTCTCATCAAATAATGACTACAAAATGAAAATGTGCTTAAGAGTCCAGGTGGAGTGGTCTGGGTCCTGTATGTGGGTCCTTCTCCAGGTACACATGGTTTCTTCCCACAGTCGAAAGATGCGTGTTTGGTTAATTTGGTGTCTCTATTATGTTCCCTACTAGGGTTTGGTGTCCTGCCTTGGCATTGGTTCCTCCTGTCCAGGATCAGGCTGTTAAGAAAATTGAATCAACAATAGCAATAACATCAGAATTTCCACCTCTCAATGACCACCATCCCGTGTAGTAACACTGTCTTGAGCTCTAGTAAAACAGCTCAGTGATGTGTATTTGAAACCACTTCTGTCCTCACTATCAGGAAAGCTGTGTGTGCACTAAAAACAGAAGAGTTCAGGAGGTCACGGCAGCCAAGTTAATGAACACTCCCCACACAAATACCGCACAGCTATTTAATCAAAGCTTAACAGGCATTCAACTAAACGGCTGTGGCTCCAAAGGAAGGAACGCGAGATACTCAGCCACTGGAACCAAGTTAATATTAAACCAAGCAGATCTTAAGTTGTGCGACTCTTAGAACACAGAGAGACTGCCACCCAAGATGATGTCTTCTGGAAGAGCTCCAGTGGCTCGGAGTTGATCGATGGGCCGCCGTTGGCGGGACTGCTCATTTGCATCAAGACAGTCTGAATGGGCCATTTCTCTCAGGCCCCAAACCAGGACTAATTTTCACCAGTGAATGCGACTATTCCAATACAATGCATGCCCACTGGTACTGCCTGCTACAGATGCAGACCAGGTCCGAGTTATGAGCTTCTCTGTGAACTTTACATTTTTTTTTATTATAAATGTATTTTATGCTAAAAATGACATTGCTTCTCTAAGAACCGTTTTTTCCTAATACAACATTTTGTCATTGTTATTTATTGTTGTCATTTTAAAATAGCTAATGGAAACAGAAACTGACATATTTATGGTTGTTTACTGAATGTTTCAAACAGCTGAAATAATCGTTTTTGATGTAGAAGGATATGGCATTAATTATATTCCTTTACCATTTGTGTAACATGAGATGATAAAAAAAAAAAAATCTAAGAAATGAATTCAACAACAAATTAAATGAGTTAAATTCTTGTTTCTTACAGGGGCAATATTACATCGGTTAATCTTTGTGAATGTCTGTTTCGATTAAATCGCCCCGAAACTGGTATGTAAAAGAAAAAAAAGTGAAGGATGAGGACCTCAAGCACGACTGCATAACATAAAAATGGCTTAGGCCACGATACAGCGTTCCCAGAACAAAGCACATCAGAGTAAAACCTGAAATGCGAGTCCAATGCCGGAGTCGCTGTCTCAATGGTCACCGTGTTGCAAATCCTGTCAAATTATGGCTACGTGGAAACAGCAAGTCGGAAAAACATTTCAAATTCGGTTTCCACTAAGCATCAGCTTGAGAAGTCCTGATCTGTTCCTATCAATGTGTATATGGGACAATTAAGGAATATTTTAATAGATCAGAATCAGTCGTTTATGCAAGAACCTCGGGAATCAAACTTAATTAGTTCCAGAAGGCCGTCCGAACAATGAAGTTTCGATGGCGGAATCAAATTTCTCCAGAAGACGTAACAGTAACGTATATAGGATTCAGTTGTTCCCGAATCCTAAAGGACTGTTTTTGTGCCTATACTCCTATGGAAATAAAAGCATAAAATAAATAAACCGAATGAATGTAATACAATGCAGAAAATCAATAAAGACCATAAATAAGTAAAACTTTGTTTTACGCAGTTGTGGCACGTGTTATCCCAGGAGTAGAGACTAAAATAATATACCAATACATCATATAATAATAAAATGTACAGAATACTCGTATAATAGCACTCCTTTTACCTTTTACTTTCAAAATCACTTGGGGGGGGGGGGGGGGTGACGATAGGCATACAGTACAGTTATCACCACAGACTGTTGGTTGGAAGCTCGCACCACTGAGCATTACCATGTTTAATTATTGTTTGAATTTTGTTATAATGGTGTACACCTCAGGCTTAACGAATGCTGTAGCAGAGAAAAAGGTTTAACAGTGACCTGTATCCGGAGTAACAATGCTTTCGTTACAACCAACGGCAGATCATAAAAAGAAACACAACCTAAAAAGAAACCAGAGGGATAAACGAAGCATTATAAGCTACAAGTTGATACTTATTGAGTGCATTTGAGAATTGTAATATCGCTACATTTGTAAGATAAATATCTATTCACACCATTTGTGGTAAAGTGCTTATTAAACGGTTTCTATCTCTTGTACAAAGGTTTTCTGGAGTTTGAAAAGAAGATTGAAACCAAAAAGCAGGTAGCTGTTACCACAACAGGAGGCAATTACATGTTCGTTTACGCCAGCGCCACCAATAAAGCATAGGATAGAGCAGACGGTCTACAGTACAGCCATCTATTCATTTGGAAGCATTTGACCAAATAAATAAAGTAACCTGACAATTTGAAAATGGTTGCATTCTTAGTCATTGCAAGTTTAATCTAGTTAAGCAAAGTGAAATATAAACCTGTCTGCAGACTTTACATTTATGACATTTACCAGACACAACTGATACAATTACAACTGATATAAGATTACGGGCTAAACATTTGGGTGAAGGACCTTGGTGAAGGACCCAGCGGTGGCAGCTCAGCAAAGACAGAGGGAAATTCTGGTCCATAAGCCAGTACATTAACGACCAAGCTACCAAGTAACTTATATTTTGTTGTTGATGGAATCAACCAAGCACAGCATAAATAGGAGTGCATAAACCTTTGCACAAGATACAAAACACACAAATTATCCTGGAAGCAACGTTAGCGTGCCCAAACACTCAGGGACACCACTTCCACTCTTTTTCATTCCAAAGTGTCATTCAGGTGTAAGAAACTGGCAATGCCACATTGCAAGACTTGTTTTCACGGGCAGTAGATTATTTAAACTGGAAGCAGATAGTCCAAGCTTATGGGAATTGGTCTGACTAAACACGCAGCTCAATTTAACGCAACTGTTTGAAATTAGTGTTCCGTTATTTGAAGAACAATTCAACAGCTGCAACGCTGAGCTCAATTCTGACGTTCCAAAACATTTCAAAACCTGCCAAAGTGAGTAACGGGTATGTGTGCGATTTATTATCAATTATGAGACTGAAGGCAAGAAAGAAAGCTAGTGCACACACACACACACACACACACACACACACACACACACAGGGAGAGAATGTTATTTAACAGTCATGTGTGACTAAGGAGGAGCTCGGAGTAAAGCAAGTCCCTCTGAGATGGTGATGTGGTTTACAGCTTTTCACAGAGATGAAAGGCCATTTGGTTTAGACCCCCCACTGACCACCACTATGTCCTTTCACTATGAAGCATACGCTCCACCAACACTATTACATCACACCGTCCTAAAGCCTGCCATTTGTTTCAAGAAAGTCATACCGCAAAATGGCACATTTTTACTGTACAACCTATGCAATGTCACTTTGTGGTGGAAACCATTTTTCTTAAATTAGTAACGCTGGAGGTATAAACGCATAGACATATGATGAAACTCACAAAAATCAACAACGTGGCACGTTAATATACTGCAATTATACCCAATAACTATTTTAAAACACACTTCACTAAGCAGTTCGAGTGCTCTAGAGAGGTCCTTGGAGAATCGCACAGTACCCATACACAAGCACATACAGATTTCTTTTTTTTATACAAATAACATTAATGCAGGAGAGTTGCTCTGCCCGACTGTGATCAGCCTGTGTTACCTTACAAAGCAACAAAGGCCCTTTAGATCAAATAATTTAACAGCCCAGGTCCATGAGCATGGGAGGAACCTTATAAACCTGAAGACAAAAGCATGTGCTTCTTCCATTACACACTATTCATTCAGAACCAGTACATCAGGATTGCAACTAGACTGTAGCTAAATATCATCTAAATATCACCTAAAACATCTCATATACGACACCACAATCATAAGTCCAATACACGCTCTATATTAAATAGTCATTTGGTATAACCTATGTAAGTCATTAGTCCACTTTCTGAACTGATACACACCCACGCAACACACAATAACCAAAAACCCAGAATACATCTGCAGTGTGAACACAAAGAGTTGATATATGAAAATACAAGAACTAAAATGTACCCAACTGGACTGCTCACAAAAATAGGGAATACTTCTTCTAAATGAAATCTCCACTACTGTGGTATATAAATTCATGGTGTCCTAAATTCCCCTCTTTGTAAAACAATGATATAAGCTGCAGCTTTAACACTGCATACACACATCAAACCAGAAGTGGATAATAATATTTCATTTAAATGATATTTATTGTGTTTGAACTGACATGAAAACAAACCTGATTTCCCACCGCAGATTGTATTTGCAGTGGAGAGGAGTCTAAATTAAAATAACCAAAAACACACATGCTTTACACACTTTAGCTTTGCGTGTGCGAATAAATAAATGAACTCACTGGAGCACAATAGGGCCACATGACTTGTACCTGACGTTTCCATTTCCATCGGTCAAATCACATATCAAAATGATAACTGCAATAGTACGAGTCACTTTTACTACAATACGCAGTCAATTTGGTCTTATAATGACAAAAACAGATTTAATCCACTTGTAACTGCAGCGTGTGAACATCAAAGGACAATTTTAGAAATCCTATTTAAACTGCACTGTTAATAACGTTTGGAGCAAACTGTGTTATTGCTATGATTAAAAAAAAACATGTAATAAACTTTTAGCTGCAGCATGAAGAGTCTGGAACAAAATGTGTTATTGTTTAAAAAGAAAAAAAAAGATTTAATCCACTTTAATATGTAGTGTCACCATAGCGTGAGACTATTATAATGAAAAATCGGACTATCCACTTTTACCTGCAACGTGACCGCAGATTAAATATAAAGCGCCAAGCCGCAGTGTTTAGGACTTTACGCTGTACTCGCTTCAAACTCGTATAATAAATAAAACACATATTAAAGTATGCTAGTGTAGAAAAAATAAGTCACAAGATTTAAAAAAAAACAACAAGCATTAGATTAAGTATTAAGCGTTTACCTGCATGGTGAAAACTCCCAGCTCCTGAACCGAGAGCTTTTTCATATGCACCGCCAACACTTGCGCTTCCTCCAGGATGGAAAAGTCACTTTCTGCTCCACAAACTCCAGCGTACAGCAGTCCCAACAAAACTACAAACCAGCAGCTGCAACTACTGAGCTTCTGTACGGAAAGTGCAGCAGGAATAGTCCGAGCCGAGGAGGAACAAGCAGGTAATAACAGAGCTCTGAGCCGGGAGCTTCTCGCCATGATGGCTGGATATGAAGGAGCAGGACTGTAGTAAAGACTCTCAGGAGCTTTACAAAACTTTCCTATTAACTCTGCCCGTAATGGCCGGTAAAGTTCCACTTTCCAAACGCTGATATCTCAAACCAAAAGCGTTCAGACATAGTTTTAGGAACTAGTTTTGTTCAGTACGAGCCCGATACCAGCGGCAAACTTTAGTTTCCCATAGACGCGTCCGAGACGCCGGATCTAAACTCCGAGTAAAGAGAACCGGAGCATCACAATAGTAGTGCAGAGAAGCAAGGCGACACTTAAAACGCGGCACGGATCTTGGGACAGGATTGGATCATGTGGATTGAAATCCGGAATGGCGTTTAGACACGCCCACAGACTGTCCCGTCTGGATTTCAAATTAACCGTGGTCATATAAATCCAACATTCTAGCAATAATAAATAAATAAATAAATAAATAAAAACGAACGGCTTTAATCATATGTCAATATGTCCATAATTCTCAATGCACACTGTTTACGATGCCAAGAATGCACTTACACAGTGTAATGTTCTCTATTAAATTCTAAGTTCTTAAGTTCTGTATTAAATTTACAGCATGTGTAACCCTAATGACACCTTATTTAGGGTTCACATGTAGTGATGTAGTGCACTACATGATTGTAAATTGTGAACCCTAAATAAGGTGTCATTAGGGTTGAAGATTACAAGAAGCTGGGGACAATTAATCTTGCAAAAAATACCTGTAAAATACCTGTACCTGTAGTCTTTTTCAACTAATTCAGGTGCATCTTAGTTTTGGGTCTTGTGTGTGTGTGTGTGTGTGTGTGTGTGTGTGTGTTCAGAAAATGGCGTCTTGTTGAATATAACCAAATTAAACGATTATTTTGTGTGAGCAACTTCATAAAAATATAAGATAATATAAAATAAGATATTGTGGCTATGCTTGTGTTGTCATATATCTGTAGTGTTTTATTTTATGTGATTTTGTTAGAGACCAGTTCTAATACTGGTGTACTGGTTCTGAATGAATAGTGCGTAATGGAAAATGTAATTTTTAAATTTTTTTGTATCATAATGTTGAGGAACGTTTGCTTAGTGTTATGTACATACTGTATCAAAAATAAGACAAATCTTAGCAAAGCTTATTGTGAGCAACTCAGTTGTAAGTTTATGGTCTTGATCAAGGTGATCTGAAATCACGTCCTCTGATTACTAGTCCAGAGTCTGGACTGAGCAAGGACAGGTTCGAAGGATCTTTGCTATGAGACTCTGTGATAGAGGCTTGTGGTCTGGTTATTTATTTGTATTTTTTTCCAAGACGTTAATTATCGGTGTTCAGACAGATTAATAATTAGTGTTTTTGTTTATGATGGAGGCAGGTATTTTCCTTGTAGTTATATGATGCCTTAGTGAATTTTTCCAGTGATTGATACAATCCTTGGCGATGGCTAGAGCCGTGAAAAGAGCAGAGCAGGTTCCCTTTGTTATACTGATTGATGATGTGACTCCTAGCAGACATAGTTCTGGGGTAGGATAGTGATATTTAAGCATATTGCTAGTACTCTAATAAGTTCTTGGGTGCCAAATGGTATGGATGTAGTTATGTGTGGTGTTCTAGTTCCCTCTCACAATTAGCACATTCACTTGACATCCATTGTGTCATCTGTTATGTATAAATCCCATTTCCTTTAACAGTGCAACAAATCTGCAGAAATAACATGTTATTATGAATAATCTAATAAATCCAGCAGCAGCTTATCTTTGTATTGAACTATCAGATTTAACTAATTTGATTTGTTATTCCTTGCTTAGATTTAAAAATAGAACTATACTGCTCACAAATTAGGGAATACTTCAAAATGAAAAATCCCATAATGAAATATGAACATATGAACCCTGAACATTGTGGTCTACAGGCCAGTATCTTATTTGCTAGGCCATCGGTCTGGTATTAATAGTGTCAAGTTATGTATCAGTGAAACAAATAATTCTCTATATTTTTGTACTGCATTCAAATCCTTCTCTCCAAGTAATTTGAGTAAATGATGAAGCATATATGAATTTTAAAGCAAATGTTTAAGATAGATTGTTGTAAGAGGAAAAGTAACGGCTTCCTGTTAACAGTCCCAGTCATCCACTTTAGCAAACCAGACAGATATTAGTCTCGAAACAGTATCAGGAAATAGTCTCAGGTTTTAGTATGTTTTGAATATTATATCATAACTGTGACCAAAATGTGTAGCTTGGCAGAGGTGGGATTTGAATCATGGAGCTTCAGGTCCACTGTTCAGTACATAAAGTCAGACCAGGGCATTTTTGCCACATAGTGATTCAAATCAAAAGCAGCTCTTTAGGTAAGAACCAGCTGATGGATGTTGGGTTTTTACTATGATCTGAGTTTTCTAACTGTAGCAATGGAGAGAGCAGCCTGAGTCCTTTCTGTGTGGAGTCTGCATGTCCTCCCAGTGTCTGTGTGGGTTTACTCGGGGTGTTCCTGTTTCCTCCCACAGTCCGGGAGGTCAGGTTTATTGGTGACTCAAAAGTTTCCCTTAGTGTGTGACTGTGTGTATGTGTGTGTCCTATGATGTATTTTCGCCCCATTTGAGGGTTGTCCCTGCCCTTGTACCCAGAGTTGCCGGGTGGCTGGGTATTTCTGTCTGTGCCATTGTTCAATGGTCTATGTAGTAATTATTGGACTCTAAGGTCAAAGCCCTAGGGGTGCTTTTCATCCATATTTTTAAAATAAACCTGTACATTTTAAACTTAATTTTAGGCTATCTTTCCCATACTTGTATAGGAAGAAAATCTGACAAACTTCCATTAACTCTGAGTTGCAAAGCAATCACTTGGTTCATTGCAGTCGAGGGGGGAATGCTGTATTTTCTATGATAAAATATTATGTTTACATAATTTACTTTGTATGGGTTTTAACAATTTTTAGCTGATCAGAGACAAACTTCTGTTTCATAAAGCAACAAAAATATGTTTTATTAAATTTAGAATTTATGGAACTCAGTTTAGGGGCTAGACACACAAACGTAACCCACTCAACTAATCTTGATAAGCAAAGGTCCAAGGCATCTCAAACTGATAATAGTCTTGCTTTATAACTAACTTTTAAATAGGTTTTCTATTCTTTTCCAGGGATAGTGTATGGTAATTGTACCTGTAGTAGATTGAGCTAGTTGGAAATGCTTGATTATGTATTATTATTTTAATAATGTAGGCCTACATCTTGAATTACAAACAATGTTTGTCTTGTTCTCTAATGCATTTGAGCAATACTGAACCCAAACCGATCAGTCAGTACATCTGTATTCAGTCTTATTTCTCTTTCACTGCATTTGCTGTGTTGCGTTAATGAATACGCGACGATTTTGCCAAGCAGAAGAAACCCATTTTATAGCAGCACATTTCCGTCTACCTTCCCTTTCCGTCGAATCAAATTCTCACCTCATAAAACATTCTGCAGTTATTTCTGAACAATACACTTAAAGCAAGGGATTCTGGCTTCTATAAGGTGCAATCAGGCGCTACATCAATGCTGTCTCCAGTCAGTGGAAGATGAATGGTTAGGAGGAGAAGCAGAGGAAGAGGCAGCGAGACAGAGAGATGTGAGGAGCACACAACGTTTCATCCACAGCCAGAGCACATGAAAGCAGCGTCAATGCTGCCCGAAGCCTCTCCTCCTACTCCTGCTGCTGCTCATGTCTGCTGAGCTGAGACGCTCCGACTGTAGCCGCACTGCTTCGAATGAAAATTTCATGAGTGCATTCCATTCAAATAATAATTTAATCAAGTCAAGTGGATTGTAAAGCAATAGTTCGATTAATAGGGTGCATGGTTCAGTCAAATAAGTCTATATTTCTTGTCCCATTTACATGTCCACTATCTTTGCCCCCTTTGTCTCTGTCTATCAATCATATCTACAACTGACCAGAATTTATTTGTACCCAACCCTCTTCTTGCCGCTCTATTATTTTACCTAACTACATTAGTTAACTAATTGTCTAAATATCTGTTGATGAATATCTGCCAATAATCGTTCTTTCTTTTTATCTATGTATCTATGTATCTATGTATCTATCTATCCATCTATCCATCGATCCACCTATCTAACTACCTACACACCCACAGTCCGCCCACCCACTTGTCCTTCCGCCCGTCCATCTGTCTGTCCGTCCATCCATCCATCCATCCATCCATCCATCCATCCATCTATCTGCCTGCCTGCCTGCCTGGCTTCCTACATTATAGTCAAGTTTGGTCATTTATTTATCAAGGAACATGATCCAATATCACATATCTGTAAATGGCACATGTACATGAATCTCTAGGTTGGTAGTTTATAAGGTCCAGCTGTTTTCAATCAATGGGACGACTGTCAGGTAAAACATGGCTCTATCAGAGTCTGATCTTCACAACATATGATTGTTGAAGTGTCTAATAGCACAAGCATGGGTTGATGATATTTATTGGAATGGAGAAGGTTACAAAACCATGTCTAAATAGTTTCGATTCCATAACTCCACAGAGCGCCAGGCTGGGTTTAAATGGAAGAACTTTATGACCTTTGACTCCTTTACCAGGAGTGAACCAACAAAGATCAACCTATGTTCATAAAACCCCCTAGTAATGTACAAGTAACTAAAGGCTTCTCTCACATTGGTTAATGTTAATGTTCATGAGTCTACCAAAAGACATCACAGAACAACAATGGTGTGCAAAGCCACAGCTGTCCCAAAAGAACATTGCTTAGTGTCTGGTTTGCTAAAGACAACATGGACAAGCCAGAAGGTTATTGGAAACACATTTTGTGGACAGATGAGACCAAAATAGAACTTTCTGATCTAAATGAGCAGTGTTATGTGTCTGGAGAAAGAAAAACACTGCAGAAACTGAATCAGTAACATATCCCATCTGCAAAACATGGTGGTCGTTATGTAATGTAATGGTTCAGCATTGCTGCATCTGGTGTTGCCATCACTGATGGAACAGCACATTCAGAATTATATAAGAAAATTATGAAACAGCACGACATCTGCCTGTGAACTGAATATCAAGAGCATGTGGATCATATAGCTACTCAACGAACTTAAGCACACAAGTCATTCTACATAAGAATGGTTAAATAAGAGTAAAGTTAAATGTTTTGAAACAGTCGACTCAAATTTCTAATGTTAATCCCACATAAATCTTGAAATAAGCCTGCAGTTTATGGGAAGGAACACACTAACACCTCAAAGTTCAAAGTCTTCTGAACAGAGGAGTGTGCAAAATGTTCAAAAGCTGATGTGCTGGACTGATCAACAGATACTGGAAACCTATCTTGAGTTTCTGGCCTGTCGTTCCCGTAAGTCGTTTTGGATAAGGGCGTCTGCTAAATGACATAAATGTAAATGTAATGCAATGTAATGTACATGTAAATGCGTGCCTGTCCGTCCGTGCATCCACCTATCCATTCATTCAGCTATCTATTTAGCTAAATAAAACAAAACAAACACAGATGCAACTATCCTCATCAAACAATAGTATTCTGGATGGTCTAGTAGCAGTGTCAGTACTGTGCAGATAAATGCATGTACTAGCCTGACTGCGTTTTCTGTCTATTCGCATTGCCCATTGAAGTGAATTATTTACTCAAACTCACTTTACTATAGACTGTCAAATGATCATGCCTATGAGTCATCCTCACCTCACTCACACCATCAAAATAATCCTGTGAAACACTGCCAAGTACAGCAAGGGAAAGTCTCCCTCAGCCTCACTCTCTCTTTCACTCTCTTCCAACACAAACTCAGGGTGAGACCATCAAAGCATGAGGGGAGAATAATGCCTTCTGGATCATATTCAGTATAATAAATTACCTATAGTGTTTTACTAATGTGTGCGTGCATCCTACTATTTACTCTACAAGCCTAGAGTTGTGAAAATGTATAATTACACAGTAAATCCTAGCTAGCACCATCAGATTTGTTCTAATGCACTATTTATTTACATAATACTAAATGGACTGCAGCACTGCAAAGCTAAAGATAAAGGAGAAGCCAGAAAACATTCATTAAGGCAAAAAATAGGGAAGAAAAACAAAAAATGAGTGCTCATTGCAATGAGACAATAGCTTTCCGAGATCTTAGATGCAAATAGCCCCCAAAAGTATAGTAGGTATGTGGGACTGTGGGTCTGTTTACCAGAATGTCCAGCCATCAGAAATAAATTAATAACTAAAAATAAAAGAAAGTCCAAAGCATGATTAGGAATGGTCTTTTTTTTAAGGGCAGCAGCCAAGAAAACACTTTTTGGATGGGGAAACCTGTTGAAAAGGCTAAGATGTGCTAAAGCTCACAAAGACTGTATGAATATTATTAAATAATATTACAAAGTGAAGCATCCATATTATAATTTTCAGGGTCCAATCGTTGCCAGTGTGTTATATGCACTTTTGACTGAACCAACAAACCGCAATCGCAAACAGACTTCAACAGATGCAAGACGGATACAAACCATAAAGGCTCGGTCCCAGTGTTTGTATCCACTCTGATCTACTCTGGTTCATATCTCGCCTCTGACCCCTGGCTTTAGTGGTTATTGGTGCCTTTGGTTACATTTCCCAGGCTCTGGTTAAAAGTCCAGTCTAACAGAATGACTATGGAGTCTGGCTTCTCATGTCAAGCAAGACCTTGGCAGCTCCCTGTTTGATAGTTGTTTTGTGATAGGGGAGACATTGTTTTTAGAAACTGGCACCAGCTGAACTGGGATAAAATGGGATGAATGAAATGAAAGATCTAGTCGTCATTTTCCTTTGTGTGACCTTCACTGGAAATTACATTTATACACACAAGGCTCGTAAAGTAAGGAAGAAAGATCAAGAAGATTTGGCGATATTTTCAGCTCAATCTGAAATCCAGAACACTTGTGCAGAAACATTTCACTCTAATTATTCTGTACAGATCATCCATCAGTTCTGCAACAGCTGCTGCTTGCCATGAGTCACATCCATATTTTTAATTTCTCTAGTTCTTCAACAGAAACCTTGCATGACATATGAGCATAATAGTTTGCGGTTTGGCAAACAGCTCCAGTGTGTGATTCAGCACAAGCCTAGGGGTAGGAGTCTAGAGAGCGACAGGGATGATGAAAAAGTCTACATGTAACAGTCCTGCATTTGCAAATGTTGATGAGACCTGCATACGATATGATGGTATGGTTTCTGTTGGCTGAAAGTGTTGGCAGAGGTAGGGCTGAAAGGCTGAGCAAATTGTCCGCATGTGTGGGCCAGTTATGCACTGGTAATACATGGCTCCATATATGCACTTTCAACTCATACTTCCTTTAAATTCAAGGGGTATCTCTTTGTGGGATTCGGGGTGGTTTAGAACCCAGTTTCCATGACAACGCCATTCCTAGCTTTTTCCACAGCCATGTAAATAATCTCATTTTTTCCCCTCCCCTTTTTCTCTTCCCTATTTCAACATCAATGCAGCGAGGCAAGCTTTGAGGGCTAAGCCGATTCCCAGCTGAAGACATTTTCTATTTCTGTCTGCACTAAACACCGAGTTTCTAGTTTGTTTTGACACCACTGGGAGGGTGTTAAAACTGCGCCAACGCCACTGCCGGTGGTGAGAGTGGGTGTAAATGTGTGTACTAAATTCCCAAGGCTGTGGAATAATGGTGACTGCAATCAGGCAATCAGAACACAATGTCACTGATGGTAACCACTACTCTTACAGAGCCCCGGTTGCTGTGTTGTCCAAATCCCGGCCGAAGTTCAGATCAGGACTAAATTTTTGTTGGTTATACTGAAAAGTTAAGATTAGACACAACATTTGCTCTGGAAGTTGATCTGCATTTAATTGGTATCTGTTATAACCATTATGTTTTTGCTATGGTTATGGTCTTAAAAAAGTCTTTAGAATTAAAAGTCTTAGAAAAACAATAGATATGTTGTTTAAGCAATGATATAATAATAACTGTAACCTCCCCTTACACTTGAGCGTGTGCATGTGAATTGGAATCTGAGAGATTATAAATATGAGGTGATGTGATAGGCAAGGAAGGACAGAAAGGGCCTATCATCTGGTATAACAGGAACATGCAGAGGTTCTCATGCAGAAGGGATGGACTAGGGGGGAGTTTGTGAGTTCTCCTATGTCAGGGGCTCCCAAGATACAGGGTCCATTCAGGGACAGTAGTTCTGGAAAACAGCTCAGCTGGTGAGACTGTGATTGCAGAGCTACAATTATACCCAAGGTGTCTATGTCTGCTTCACAAGCCACCAAAAACCAAAAACCGTACAGGCTGAACCAAGTGGCACTTATAATGTCTAAGGGCAAAAGTTTATAGGCCTGCTCTGGGGTCTAATTTTGCATGTGCCTCCAGCCAACCAACAAACCAACAATCCAACCAACTGACCAACCAGCTAATTATTAAACTACTCAAATTAAATAGCTTAGCAGTGTTTCTATTACAGCGGTTAAGGGATTTAATTTGTCCAGCCTACATAAAATCAGTCATATTTACGTCAGAAAAATATTATTAAAGCATTGGGACCCATATAATCAACTTCATTCCCACATTACTGTAAATCATTCTCCATTGAAATTCTTCTTCTATGGGGTCTTTTGAACGTCCTTGAAAATCCTTGTATGGCAATGATTTAAGGCTAAAATATATACCAGACTTATAAGTACTTTACTGCTTAATGTCTCTTTACTCTGGGCTCACTGCCATAAGTATAATGAATAACACAGCGCAGCTGGACAAAAGACCATGTGTTTCTCTGTGTGTTTTATTGTATTTGATTGGTAATCTATAATTTGTTCATATATGGTTAAAGAATGTGGAATTTTACGATTATATTTTAAGACTGTGATGTATGGTGTGTGATGTATGGGGCTGGTGAAACAAATTCCCATATGACAAATATTAATCAATCTAAAATAAGAAACAAGTTTGTTCAGTGTTATTGTATTGTTCCTTTATGTAGTGTTATCATTCTAACCAAGCCTGTTAAGTGCCCTTGATATGTGTAATTTTAAAATACACAATACAGAACACAATACATAATGTAAAATAAATGTTTGCTGTAAAATACATAGACAACACAAGTTCAGTAAAGACCAGAGCACAACGGACATTCATGAAATTGTATTGGGATTTTAAACAACTAAAGAGGCAACTTAAATCTCAGCAATCTCAAATTCACTGCTCACTTCATTTTGAATGGTTTAAAATAAGAGTAGTTTCCAATAAACATGTTTCCAGTAGGAAATTCACATGTTCTTACGTTTTACTTTTACTTAAAACAAGTATTACAGATGAACGTGGATCTAACTGTATCTTCAATAATAACAAAATATGTTCTTTAAATTATGCAAATGCTTCAGATCATTAAAGACAGTGTACACTATATAGACAAAAGTTTGTGGACACAGCTTAATCACTAAGCTCTGCTATTTCAGCAACACTCAACACACTTACAATATAATACATATAATACATACTCTGGACAGTGGCAGTAGAACGGGTTGTACTGATGCCTTGTATGACTTCCATTTCCAACAAGTCAGTTCATCTATTTTCTGCCTTGCTGTCCTTAAAACAAAATCCAGAGAGAATTGGTGTGACAACCAGTGTATGTAATTTTTTTGTAATTTTTGTCTATATATTGTATATATACTTTGTGTGCTGTGAGTGTAATGAGGAGTTTTTACCTAATGAGCATAATGTTCAATCTGTGCTGTGTTTCAGATGGAGGGCTGTGGCTTTTCAAAAACATTTACAACCAAGAAGTTGAATTTCAACTAGTAAATAGCAAACAATAAAAAAGTACACAAGCCCTGACCTTTCGATGTTGTTGGATTTGTGTCCGTCAGATCTCTTCTGTGAGTTTGGTCCAGACAACAATTACAATTTAGAGCAGCTGGAAACACAGAAGACTGCAATTGATTAAAACTACAGATGAATGGGTAACATTTATTGTTGTTTACTTGTGAGCCATAAACTAGCGTGTTTCATTTGACAATATTTGATAACAAAGCAAAGCATCTCAGATAGTAAAATGGCCCATAATCAGACTCTGGATATACAGTACACAAATGTGGTGGATTAGAGAAGTGAATACATCAATGCAGGAATTTTAAGGGAAGGTATGATGTAATGGTACTATAAGACATGGTATAAGCTGGAGGCAAAGTATAAGACATATAATAGACATTACAAGGTGGACCTAAAGTATAAGACAATGTGGAAACCAGATACTGTATGGGAGGCATAATATAAAAGTAGGTATAACAGGTGATATGAAGGTACAGTAATAGAATATAAGGTGTATATATATGTGTGTGTGTGTGTGTGTGTGTGTGTGTGTGTGTGTGTGTGTGTGTGTGTGTGTGTGTCAGAATAGGAAAGATGGCTGTTGGGGCTAAACTGGCTAGTCTAAGTATTTCAGAAACTCCCAATCTACTAGGATTGTCACACACAGATATATCTAGGGTTTACAGAGAAAGGACAAAGAGAAATGAGTGGGCAGCAGTTCAACGGACAACAATACCTTGTTAATGCCAGAGGTTAGTGAATAATGGCTGGAGTGGTTTGAGCTGACAGAAAAGAAACAGCAATTCAAATAGCCACAAATAACCAAGGAATGCAGAAGAGCATCTCTGAAGACATCAAACATTGAAGCAGATGGACAGCAGAAGACCACCAGGTGCTACTTCTATAACCTAAGAACAGGCAACTCGCTCAACAAAATTGGACAATATCAGATTTTAAAAAAAACTTCTGATGAGTCTTGATTTCTGCTGCAAAGGTTTCAATACCAAGGTCAGAATTTGGGATAAAACACATGAAAGCATATCTCCCCCTTGCCTTCTAGCTACTGTTCAGGCTGGTGGTGGTAGTGTTATAATATGGGGATATTTTCTTGGCACACTTTAGGCCTCTTAATAATGAGCATTGTTTAAACAACACAGTCTTGTTACTGACTATGCACATCACTTTATGACCAGAGTCTACTTCCATGAGGATAACATTCAATGTCAGATAATCTGAAACCAGTTTATTGAACATGGCAGTAAATTTATTGCACTGAAATCTCGTCTACAAGTTATCAGTAATCACAAACCACCAGAGCACCTTTGCAATGTGGTTGAATGGCAGATTCGCACAATGGAAAACATATCTGCTGCTACTTTGGCATTACACTGGCGACAACCATAAACCCAAATCTCTGATAAATGTGTCCAGCACCTTGTTGAAACTATGCCCCAAAAAATTAAGACAGCTATGAAGGCAAAAGGGGGGTCCAACAGAATACTAGTTGTACCTAATGAACTAATGAAGTGACTGGTGAGTGTATATGAGGTGTAAGGTATAAACAGTAGGTAGGAAGGGTATAAGAAAACCATGAGGAGGTTATATATAATAGTATAATATA
>JAUZST010054156.1:0-24278 GCA_034779995.1 Parotocinclus haroldoi | reverse complement strand
CACACACACACACACACACACACACACACACACACACACACACACACACACAGACACACACACACACACACACAGACTAGCCCTTAGATTTCACAGTATGTCACAGGGCTTTTATAATAACTGGGAGTGTGCTTTTACATAGGCTTTTAGCTTAGTTCAGACTAATTTACATTTTTGTAATTTTAGCAGATGCCCTTTATCTAGAGTGACTCCTATAATTCAAGCAATTAAGGGTTAAGGGCCTTGCTCAAGAATCCAACAGTAGCAGTTTGGTAATGGTGGGATTTGAATACTGGATTCTCTGGTCCAGTACCTTTACTGCTAGGCTACCACAGTTCACAAGAATCAGGAGTACATAGGCAATGTAACCGATCTCTATCAGCTGAATTTCTACTATAGTGAAGCCTCAGAATTTAAACACTTCATTATTCTAGCTATTCAGACATTGAAGTTTTTTGCCCCCCAATTCAGACAAAAATTCTGATTGCAACATTCATGGCTATAACCTGTATCTGTATACAAGTTACCAGCAGATCTGACGCCTGTAATTGCATACACTTGTTATTCTGCTGAGATTATGGACTACGTTGCTATCGTTATCAACAGCGGCTCAACAAACTTTTTAACATAGTCTTTTGGACTATGTAAGACTTGCAAATAGTTTTTTGTCTCCAGTGCCATCTTCTTTGTCCTCCAACTGTTTTATGCTCTTTAATCTACCATAGCAATGGAGCCTGTCCCAGCTGTTAACAGACTAGTATACTACCTGGTTAACTAGTTAGTGAACTGTACCCAGTATGCCATTTGGTGATGCTGTTCTATGCAGCGCTCCATAACGGTTCTAAGGGCAAACAATATTATATAATTTACTGCCGATGGAAGTGTTGCAGCTGTTGTTTCTGCTATACTACAGCATGGAGGAATATGAGAAAGACATACCATTAGGGAATTTAATACTGGTATAGCAAACCTAACACTGTAAAGATGTGCTGACCTTTACTGAGGTGCACAGGCACACTCTCAGACTTCAGCAGGCGCTGTTGAGCATACGTTTGCATACGAGAGGATGAGGCACTAGAAGGATGCTCAGCCAACTGTCGAGGTGGCTGGGCTTGTGGGGGCGGAGCCGAAATCACCTCACTGTTGATTGGTGAAACACCAATGGAGCCACCGCCCATGGGAGCAATGAGTTTCCTGCCAAAGTTGAGCAGAGAGCTGGAGACTTTGTTGATGTTGAGAGGAGCTGCTTTAGTACTAACACTGAAAGGGAGAGAAAAGAGAAATGGAATCGTTCACAGATACCAAAATACCAAATTAAGACTGAGTGTGCAAGGATTACTACGGTTTGGAAATTTCAAGTGCACGTTCCAAAGTAAACATAGAAAACGGACAAGTGAAAGTTTTCAGCAAATACTGTTACATGATTAGAACACAATAAAAACTATTCAAAATAACATTTGGTAGCAATAATCAAATTGGTATAATGTGCAATCCTATTCAGCTTGGCAAAAAGCTTAAACTGGAAAACTTAAAAAGCACTTGAACTTTGTGCTGCAATTAAGTAAAATCTATTTTACCATGCACAACTTGTACTCACTCTGCCTTGCAATGTTAATAACATACCACTAAGGTGACAGAGTTTTAAGTGTTTAGACTTTAGTTGAGTTAAATAGGACATATAGTGCTACCTTTGTTCACGACACATTTTGACTAAAAAAATTCTCTGCCAAAAGTCAATTCACGATTCATAATTCACAATTCAAGAATCAGCACAGTGACTGAGACACATAATAGCCCTTGCTCAGCAAAGCAAGGTCTTGCTCTGCTATTTTCCCCTATTTTTAAATCTACAGTGCTGTATTTTTAGTGCACATAAGTCCCTATGGGTGTTAAAATAGCTAGTGATAAGAGGAATAAAAGGAAAACAGGAACCGAATCCTCTTTACTTTCAGGCTACGTAGCTAGAATTAGCATCTAGTGCCCAGAGCTCACTAATAAAGTAATTGTTTTGCTTTTACATTTCACTTTCATTACATTATATTACATGATTTATTAGAAAAAAAACTTGATGCTAATGATGTCTTAATGATAATGGGGAACCGTAGGTCAATGCAGGCGTTAACGTGTAATACGCTCCTCTATGATACAGTAAAAACTATAGTATATACATGACAAATTGAACGTATGAATTTGTCGGAACATAACCCCATCGTAAATCAGGGAGCACATGAACAATGCAACTCCACTATTAATGCATATAATGCCTAACTGTGGATTTTGGGGTCTGGAACAAATGAATTCAATTTACATTATAGAAATTATGAAGTACTCGAGTGACGAGAATCGAGATATCTCTGTATATTACTTACACTCTATATGAATTTAAGCAAGTGTTATAAAAACAATCCCATTATTATTCACAACATACCGTGCCCTGTCAACAAGGTCAGCACCACATGTTTTGTAGTAGTCAAGGTTTTGTTGGAACTGATAGTTGACTGGCCTTGGATTATTCTGTATGTAAAAAAAGAAAACACAGTTACAAAAGAGGCATGAAAGGTGGCAATCAAGATTAAAATCAACTTAATCTACTGACTAAAAGTTCAAATCATTAAACACAAATTATTGGTAGTTTTAGACATCTTTCAGCTTTAAACTACGGCACTCTTTTTTAAGTATGGTACCTATACAAAGATTAGTCCTAGGCTACACTACATATACACCTGGTACAGGCATCACCATAGGCTATGTTCACATTACCAGGCTCAAGTGAGTCAAATTGGATTTTTTGGGGTGTGTAGGTGTCAAAACCGATCTTTTCAAATCAGAGTTTAGTCACTTGCATACGTGGTCTAAATTGGATATGTATCTGAGCCACAGACATGTGACTTGAATTAGAATGGTCTGATCGGATTTCATGCGTCTTTTTGCCCGTACACTTGCGCTCAGTGCTGTTCAGCAGCGTAGCAGAACAGCAATGGTGGAGAGGAAGAACAAGTCATTGGAAGGACAAGAAGTTACCAATTTCTTGTATACATGGGGAAATAAATCTATTCAATCCTAGTTGGAAAGAACCTACCAAAATAGTTGTATTTGAAACAATTGCAAAACAAATGGCAAACCGCGGCTACAAACGTAGGTGGCTACAATGGCAAAAAACAAAAAGAATCTCAAGGCTAAGTAAAAGGAGACAAAAGACTCTAATCATTGTTGAGGTCTGCTGGACTTTTTTCACCGAAGTATGTACATCTCTGTACAACACATGTTTCTGTCCACTCGAGCAAAATGCCTTCCACATATATTGCTGCAACTTGCAAATATGATGTTTTTTGTTGTTGGTGATGAAGACGAAGTATATAAACGAATCAATGTGTGTATGCGAGCCGTTTCAGGGACAGATACAGGTTACTTACATTTGTGAGTGTGAACCGTCAAGATAGTCAAATCCAATCTGAGCAAAAAAATCGTACTTGAGCGACATGGCTTATAATGTGAACATAGCTTTAGACACTGGCATGTTCTCCCATTTATTAATAATCAAATGTATTGCTGTTTATGATATAACTTACACATAGCTTTAAACGAGAACATGATGTGAAAGCAAATACCTTTGGGTCTCTCAGGAACAGTGCTTTTTGCAGAAGAGAGTGAATGTCTCCAACAGGTGGGTAGTGCATCAGGAGACCGAGACATGTCTGAAAGTTGCTGGCAATCACTAATATAAGAATAATAAAATAAGCCACACCTTATTACAAAGTTACAGATGTGTGCTGCTTAACGTCTTGCAAGTTATGAAGTCTGGACTTTTTCGGAACACCGCATTATGTACTGTACTTTGCAAAGTTGAATGGAATACCACTGCACTAGTATATACTAGTAAATAGACAAGATACCGCTGTTTCCCCCATACACACAATTACATTAAATCAACACTGATTGCTACATGTAATCTGGTAGAGTAACAAATGGTCAAAGTTTTGGCCCTGTCAGTAAGGCTGCTTGTATGAAGTTCATTAAAAAAAAATCACCACAGTTAATAAAGCAAACAAAAAGTAGTTCCAGTAGTGAAACGTGATTTGATGAGCTGTTTTTTGTCGGCATACAGAATGTATTTCTGGTGTATAAGTTCAATCAGGACCAAAATAAGAGCTGAATTACAGCTTCCAGTTGTGTAACTCCCTATACAACAAAGGCTGTTAAGACTCGACTTAGAACTCACACACCATTTGATTTCCATCATCTTACACTACATTATAAGACCAAACTCTCACAGTCTAATACTTTATCCTCATGCATCATTGTCATGCTAATACTGAGTGTGATTAAAACTAAACAACGCTTGTAATTCAGTTATTTAGGTAATGTTACTCGCTGCTATCTATTGTAGACATAATGAGGTCCTGTATAATTGTTCACTCACAACTGATAATTTGTTATTGACTACATTTACGGTTATATAACATTACTTATTTATGGACTTCACTGAGATAAAAATGTGAGCTACAGGTCCTGGAGTTGCCCTGGAGCAAACAAACTCACATGCATCTCTGATGTAGAGTAGCATTGCTACGAAAACATAGTCCACCAAGTCCAGTGTGATGCTGTCAGCAAACAGTGCATCCCAGACCACCAGCAAGTCGTGCAGTGGAAACTCTCTACCGAATAAGAGTCGGACCCACCGACTGTAAAACACACACACACACACACACACACGCACACACGCGCACACGCGCGTGCACACACACACACACACACACACACACACACACACACACACACACCCGTGTCTATATATATATATATATATATATATATATATATATAACATAATTGTTACACATTAGTTTCAAAATTGAAATGATGAAATTATACATTTAATTAATTTAATAGCATACACACAGTGTTTGTTCAACTGAGGCCTGGGAATATTATGTATCTGATTTTTATTTGTACTTACTATCTTTAAATATGAGCAGCTTTTACAGTATGACTAATAATGTCCAGGTATGCCTGAGACAACATACGTATGGCAGCTTTAATGAATGCTTGCTTTGTGTATGTACTAGCAGACTACATAGAATATTTTGTACTAGTAGAATATTTTTCTTTTTTGGGAAATCAAAAAATAGGTTATGTCTATACAACAGTGCTGTATAGACACAGAGATGGTAAAATTCTAAAATGTTGACAAACATCTCAAATATCCCTAATACACTCAATGTGTAGGAAGCAAAGGCTTAACAAAATTATTTAAAATAAAATTACTGTATTTAGTGATTTCCCATTTGCCAATGCAACAGTAAGAAGTCTTCCTATGATCCTTTTTTGTGTTTTCTGATCTATAGAATAGGAGGACTAGAGAAGCTCCTTAATACAGAATTGCTGCTGATACTCTGGGACTCTAGATCCTCTCCTGTTTACAGTTTTCTTTAGCTTACTAAAGAGATGTTCATGGATTTTTCATAAGAAGCCACATGTTGTTTCATTTTGTAGTTACTGAGCCATACTTCTATAAATTTGGGTGTTTTGTATCACCATCCTGAAAGGTTCAAATCAAATCCAGGACTCTAGACATGGCTTCTTGGCAGAAGCAGGAGTAATTTATGGAAGCCCGGGGCCTCTGGTGGAAAGCAGCTAACAGCATAACAGATGCTTCACCATACTTAACACTGGGTGTTAGGCCAAACCTGACCTCACAGTGTTCAAGCAGCTCAAATATGGTAAAACATGTAGATCTGTTAAACCATTTGGTCAAAGAGTTCATATATGGTAAAACATTTAGACCAAGCATCTCTTCCTGCATTACATCCAGTACTTGTGCTAACTCCAGCTGCAAATTGTTTTTCCAGGAGGTTACAGGTCTCTGATTAAGTTTTTTATGTCTCGCCGGTTACTATTTGTTATTGTTTTCCGTTTATAACTATGTTATACACTGTTCACAAAAATTATTGCTCACTAATTTTTGCTGCTAGTGTTGTATACATTCATCAAATGAAGTACACACAGACACACAGACACAATTTCACAGTGACTACACCCCTCACATTTTTTATTATAACTTTTCATGGGACGACACTGAATATATGAAACTTTAATACAATTTAAAGTAGTTGGTATACAGCTTGTGTGAATTTGCTGTGCCCTCACAATAACTTAACACATATAATATATATATTAGGGGTGGGAATCTCTAGGCAACTCACGATTCAATTACGATTCAGAGGAAAACTATTATTGCTGCATCTCGATTCGTTTTTTCTATACAGAATATTTTTCTATACTGTGTGACTACTTAAAACAAATCTACAGCGTCAAAATACGTCCTAAAGTTTTAAGAACCAAAAAAACGAATCCGTAACCAAAAAATTACATTTAGTAATAAAAACCGGTTTGTAAACAGAATGTTTTAATTCATAGTTTAGGCTAAACTATATAATATTTTGGCAGCTTAACAATAAACATGAAATCTGAATAAAAACTTATAATAAAATATACTGATATAGCTATATAAAATGCTGTAATGAATGCCTGTTGCTGGGTGGTTTGTTCCAGTTTATTAAATCTTAACATTAAGTCTTAATAGTGTAGCGTTGATCACAGCCAGGGGCGGACCGTCCTGGCTCCAGTGATCATTGCCGTGACTCGCTAATGTTATTCCTTTGGGTACATGATGTCTGTGTGCGCTACTAAGTGTTCATGGAGCATGCCAGACTTGTGGGTGTTTTTGTGGCCGTGGTTTGTGCGAGTGTGGTTCGCCTGGAAGTTACCATCTTGGAGATTGTGTTCGTTGTATATGTGTTCATGTCAAAGACGAGTGTTGAGCTATATAGTGCTAGACTGGTTCCAAAAGCTCTTATAAGGGCTGGTATTATTGTCTGTGCTGTCGTTTCAATAAAGAACACGTAATGAACAAACCTGTTCATTCTCTGTCTGGCTCTTCTTCCCCGATGCTACAATATTATGTTATCAAAACATCACCTAGATTAGCAAATGAGTAGTGTGACTGTAAGACTATACGATGAACTGTGCATTACTAAAAGAAGTAATTGTTAAGACTATCTTCCCAGTGTTTATTTTCGACCATTTTCCAATCGGGGTAAAAGAGTGGCGTTCCTTTCGCTGACATAGTGGCCTCTGTCGAATGAGCTGGATGGGGCTTAACTCCAGCAGACGATGATTGCCTAGATCCCGCCCCACTGTCCAATTGGGTCCAAAAAGCGAGAAACTTTTTAAAGTGAAAGCGAGACTGAGAGAAGCGCAACGGAGAAAAGGCGCAAAGAAAGCGAAAACGGATACTTCAAGAATATTAAACTCAAAATAGACATTACAGAGCTCAGTTAGCGAGTGCTAATGTTCTTGTGTAAGAACAGAACCTGGTCTACATGTTCAGATGCAAGTGTGCTCGATTATCGAAATTTGTTAATCAATCCAGAATGGTTAACATCCAAATTGCGAAGCATTGAAAATTGAATGACTTTATATATGATTTTTACACGCGCGTGCGCACACACACGCCATTATACCGTTGCTAAAACAAATCTAATGTGGCCCAAGATATCTGCAAAGTACTGTACATGTCAAATACATGACATGGTGGTATTTTTGCTGCTCAATAAAAACTCTACCTGATGAACCATGTGACAGGATGCGTAAGGCAGGTGGACGGTAACATGGCCATTTTGGCTCTTCTTTATCAAGTACCCACAATGACTTGGGGCTTCGTCTAGCAGCACGGCTTTTATATCATTTCTGACACCAAATGAGGGAGCTTTGGAAAGAAAAACATCACACCATTTTTCACTCATCTTTTACATGTTAAAATGCATAAAAAAGCAATCAATCTAAAGCTGAAGAAAGACTCACATCGAACTGTAAGGCCTGTGATGGGTCCAGGAGGAAGCATGACACTCATTTCTTGAGAATGACATAGGACCTGTGGTTTAGGGGGTTTAGTGGACAAATGTGTTTGGGGCAGCCAGTGAGAGCCTTCTGACTGGTAAACAGGCTTATTTTCTTTGGATAGCCGTACAGATGAGGCTGTGGACATGGGAGGTTCAAATAGTAACGCTGAGGGTTTTTGAGATGAGGCAGGTGGGAACAAAGGAATAGATGCATATGAAGGTGCATTCAACTTTGATTGTTGGTAAGCAAGGGATAGGTGCTTTTGAACATCAGTAGCTATAATAGGTGTAGGTTTGATCATGAGACTGGATGCTGGACCATGGCCTGTAGATGATCCTGTTGTCATAGAATGCGGTGCCTTGTAGGGACACTGGAATTGCAGAACGTCATGTTGCAGTACATTAAGGTCCCAAAACTTAATAGACAGAGCAAGTTGTGAGGGGGTCTGCAGGAGGAATGCATAAATAAGTTTAACACATTGGATTCTACAATCCATGACCAATCTTATTCAGCTGAAATCACTTATTTTTTGTTTATTTAAAGTGCCACCTTGATCATCAATGGAGATTTAATGACAGAAAATATAACAGATTTTATCAATACTAGTCATGCTTACTTAGATCAAGTCAATTTAGTGTTATTGATTAACCCAATAGATGTCTTTGGACTGTGGAAACAAATGTCCAGAGTACAGAACCTACAGAACCAGCTCATGCAGGCACAGACTGTACAAATTAATTTAAAAGTGGGATTGAACTAGAAGACAACCGAGAGACAACTCTGCTAACAACTAGGACACTGTAATGCCCCAATAAGAACCAGTTACTGATAAAAGTATACAATGTGTCATTTATACTAATCAAGAACTGGATTTACACATTAACAATCCTGGCCATACCGCCCATCAAAATCCTGTCTGGTTCATATAACCAAAAAAAAAAAAAACAAAAAAAACCCAAGAATAGAACAATACATAAATATTTAGTTTAAAACTTCATACCACAATATACGAGTGGCAGGCAGGCATAGGGGAGGAAAATACAACACCCTTGCCCTTGGGCTGCAACAAGTAGCCACAGTGTGCTGGAACAGATGTCACAGGTACCCACATATTCCTCTTCACATCTAAAACCAAACACAGAGGGACAATATAAACCAGGGGCCACATTCATAAAGGTTATTAGTGCCATGAGTTGTCCCTGGTGAGAATTTTTTTTTTTAATGAATCAATTGTGCCAACCAGTGGTAGATCCTAATAAAGACAAGTTATTCATAGCCCCTATGGTGAAAACTGTTAGGGAGGACAACTAGAAGACTAGGGACTTATTTTAAAAGACAGCAAGGCAGAAATAATTATCTAGAGACACAATATAGTTAATCAACTGATTAGTTCATGAAGGAATAATGTTTGTAGCTGATCATGCCAGAGATGCACATAGCTCATACTTACTGGCAGTAATGCCAGTACACCTGAAACAAGTACTACATACAAACCAACCCCACCACTAAAATAGACATTGCAGCGATCAGATTAAATGAAATGGCAGAATAACATTTTCTTCAATTCATAACCTATCCAATAGATTAAAGATTCTTAGAATTCTTATGAATGCAACCCAGGTCTTGTGTCACCATATCCAAGAGTGGTCAAATTTCAGTTTTATCATCAGTTATAAAAAACAAGCCACAGACTTTGTACTAAGCTTTCTTTCATTTCACTTTGTGCAAAGTGGCTTGTATAAAAATCATGAAGATGTCCATGTCCAAGACATTCAGAATCCATTCATCCTCAGAGACAGTAGTTTTCTGCCAGTATAATCCGAGATAACTGTACTGTCTTCAGATTCATGAGAAGATGGTGGGACTTACCTTTAACTTTTATGGATTCCATTTTCGTATAGGGTAATTCTGCCAGTAAATGACTGCTTGTGCAGGTAAGGGATGGTGAGAGGTTGGATGAAGTATTTGGTAGCACTGGAAATCCAGATGGGTGCTGATGTACCGGAGTATGATGGGGCACCTGAGGGGCATGGGGCACGAAAGGGGCTAGAGGATTATTGGGTAACTGGTGAGCCTGAGCAAGTTGCAGCACTGGAGAATCTTGGGGCACAGGAGCAGATTGGAAACTTGAGACGTGTTCTGTGCTGAACTTCACGGGTTCCTGTGAAACTGGTGGTATAGATTCTTGACGGTGCATAGGATAGTATGAAGGGTACATGTAACGAGGTCTGGGGTAATGAAAATTTTGATAAGACGGGGACACCATTGGTTGCTCTACAGGAGGCTTAAAAGGTACGACAGGAACCTCAGTGAGAGGTGCTGACATGGATTCAATATAGGCTTGACTTTCCATTGTGGCAATATATGGACCATTAAAATTACTGTTTGGGTTTTTGTGGGGAGGTAAAGCGTCTTGCTGAGGGGGCTGACAGGTGAAAGTGTACTCTTTCTCAGCCAAGAGTATATTAATTGTGCCTTGTCCATCCTAATGAGACAGAAAAAAACATATCCTTGGTTCCATCACTGGTCATGACATGCAAGAAAAATCTGAGCAATAACTAATTTTAATTTGTGGCACCAACAACCTTACAAAACTGGAAACTTTAGTATTTAGTATAACATATAAAGGATGCAGAAAAGCCAAACTTTAATTTAATTGACACCTACCCTAATGCACCGTGCTGTGAAGGGGATGAACACAATCAGCTCTTCGAGTGTCGCGCTCACAAGGTATGCACACGTGTTAGACACAAGGGGCACCCATTCATCAGTTGCTGTGAAAGAGCGCTTATGAACTTCATAGATGAGCATAATTTAAAATGACCAAATTTATGTTAAATCGATTAATGTAAACATGTATACAGTTAATAAAACAGGAAATGTGAATCCAACCTATTGGACAACGTTCTTTTACTTGTTTATGTTTAAAAAATATTTTAAATTCCAACCTTCTGGCATTAAAAAAAACAAAAAGGAAGTGTATTGTGGTCACAGGTTTTTTTTTTTTTTGATCAAAAATACTTTTTTTGGGGGGGGGGTTCAAAAAACATTCATTTAGTTATTTTTCTTTAGTACTTTTTATGCTTTAACTTTTCTATTACGATGCTTTGGACTTCCTTGTTCTACCAGTATGCTTCCCATTTACAACTTTTCCAAATTGCTTGTATTTGGTCCAGACTTTAGACACAGCTGCCTGGGAACAACCAACTTTTTTGTAACATTCTGTAATGATTTACCTGCTAAAATAGGTTTCATTATCACATCCTTTGTTTCAACTGACCTCTCTTGTGTTGGAGCCATGATTCATATAAAACCACTTTGTGCAACAACTCAAGGGGAGGGCACTTTTTATACGACTAATAATTATAAATCTGCTGCAGTTTTCTGTTTTGAAACTGCAAATAAGCAAGTTAGTCCAAAATTTTACCTCAGAATTGAGTGATTCCATATTATTTGCTCCATTTGATCTAAAAAAAAAAGCAATAGTGAATGACTACAACAATTATATTTTTCTGTTGTTTTAGTACCAGAAGGTTGACATTTTACTTAATGAATGTTGTGGCAGAGTGGGGAAGAGATTTTAGGTGACAATTTTTGAGCTACTGAGATTTTCTCACACAGCCAAGTTTTACTTAGAATTGTTTGAAAATGGGGGAAAAAAAAATCCAGCGAGCAGCGGTTGAGAATGCCTAAGCTGATAAAAAGAAAACAGTAACTAACTAACCACTCATTATAACAATGGTTTGCAGAGGAGAATCTCTTAATGAGTGTTGAACCTTCAGCTGCTACAGCAGAAGACCACACCAGGTGCTCCTAATCAATCTCACACGCACCTTTGACATAATACTTCTCCAGAACTCCTTGAGGCCCATCCGTTTTTATGACCATGCCAAACTTGGAGCAGAAACCAGAAGGATAGGGACGTGTAGAAGCAGGAGTTATGGGACAGGAAATCTTTACAGGCCTTCCCAACCACAGCAATGGCAAAACATAACGTCCATTCTGAAGGATCAGAGATAAGGCAGAACCTTAGAGGCAATCACAGACAAGAGGTGCCCACTAATAGGGACAACATACTATATGAAATCATACTGCATTTTATAGGTTTGTCCAGCTGATACGATTCTACATAGACTACCCAAAATAACATGGCACAATGTATATCCATTTCAGAAAGAGCTTGTGTGGATAAACACTAAATGGAAAAGAATTGATTAAACCTTTGCCAAGGAACCTTACTGGAACCATTTTAAAGACAAAATCCCTATTCCAAAAACTTGAAACATTGCAACCAGATAGATTAGCTCTACCTCCTGTAGGACATAGCAGCCATCATACGGTGCAATCAGAACCAGGTCAGTCCATGATGCTTTCACCACGTAGCCACAGTGCAAAGGCAGTTGAAGCACAGACACAGGAGATGCCCCCACTGAAAAACAGCTTAGTTAACAACTAAAACCATTAGACGAGGGTTTAAAAAGAATCAGTTACAATGTGGTTTACTATAATCCAACCTCTGTCCACGAGAAGGTGTCGATAAGTCCTTCCTTTAGCTGTCAAGATCATGTTAGCTCCAGAACAATGAACCATTGGTCTCATTTTTAACCAATCTTCAGTAACATGGGAGGAAGGAAGATGGATTTTTCCATGGGTCATGTCACCCTCAGATGCTACACAGAATGAAGTTTTACACAAGATTGCTTCATGTTGTCAAAGTTATACATAATTCAATAACACTGAAAACTGTGCACGATTCCAACTGTGAACATACTTTGATAATAGTACACAGTAACCTGAGTGTTAATTCACTCTAAACGTGACAATGCTTTGATAGAAATATCCTGACTGTTCTCGCTAGTGCAACACTATGGTGGAAAGCTCAAGACTTCAAAGGAAGATTACTTTAGGATAGTTTACGTTCCATGTACTCAAACACAATATGTACCTTTAGGTTAACTCCTGTTAATAAAACACCTCAGCTCTACGTCATGCACTGCGCTCCTTTAAAAGATAGATGCAGTTGCACTAGTTCTTCATTTAGGAAACAAATGCCAGATTACTTAACGTTATAGAATAATCTTACAATAGAACTTAAAATGTCCCCTTTAAGTGAATCACTCGAAATGAAACAGATTATCTCCATTTTCAGCACAACTGAAAAATGAAACATATATGGACACTATGGAAGCTCTTAAATACAAAACAGAAAAGCTGTTGTTATAAACGCAATAATTACATTCACAGGAGCCAAGTTAAGGAATCGTACCTGGAGAATCAGATTGAACTCGATCCCCGATATTTATATCAGTCTTCTGTGGGTTAAATCGGTCTCTTGGAGAATGGACAGGTAATGTAGACAAGGTGTTCGCAGGTTCCTGAGAGATTTCGGAATGCACGCTTGTTCCAAACCGACCAGGCGGCACCGGTTCATTAGAAGACCAAGGATTCCTCAAGTGAACGGGATCTTCTGCTTTTGCATTTAAGATCATTCTTTCTTGAGCGCTACGATTGCCATCAATACAACTAGGGTATAGTGCTGTTGTTAATATTAAAAAGGTAACGACTCTTAATGTTGGTTGACAAGACATCGCCAGTATTTTCACTGACATACTAGCCGGAACCCAACCAACCCCTGACTGCGTAATATAGAAAAGCAATCCAATTACCTGAATCCACGTGAACCAATCAGCAATTAATGCGCCACCTGTTCAGCATGTTGATCTTAAAATCTAAAATAGCTAATTAACTTATTTTAGAATGCCCATTAATTTATTGTTTGGGATATGGCCTATGCAATTCATATTCAAACTTTGTTGTAATCATATTTTGTGGAACTACAACTCAACTCCCTATCTAAGTGATTCACTCAAAGGAGTCGTTCAACAGAACCGATTCAACTGAACGTGAACTCGCGCCATGGGTCTTTATAGTCTTTTCTAAAGTAGCCTGTTTATTACATTAAATAAAAATAACGTTACAAATTTCCACATTAACAAAATGCTTCATTTATAATGATAGATAAATAAAACTTGACTCACTAGTCATTTTACATTTTAAAAAGGACAAACTACAGTCCACAAAGTGAACACTGAAATTTATACCCCAGTTAGTTCCCACTGACGGATCTTTTTGGTCGCAAGACTTTATAGGGCCAGCGAGAGCTCACTGGCTTTGTCTCTTAGTTAATTTCAGTCAGGTAAACAAATACCCACCAGAGTTATGCCTTTTTAAATTGTTAAAGGCTAAATAAAAGTATTAAAAGAATGTATTAAGCACTACACTACAGAGATAGCTATGAACAAGTAGCCAGTGCTCCAGGCTTTGGCTCTTACTAAAATTCAGTCAGGAAAAAGAACAGCCAACAGACTTAATCTTTGCTGCAAACTTGAAAATGGTTTATTATAGCTTGTATTGAAATCTGTGACCTCTAAATTGTTTAGCAAATGTGTTAATCACTACACTACAGAGATAACTATGAACAAGTAACCAGTGGTCCAGGCTTTGGCTCTTACTAAAATTCAATCCGGTAAAAAAAAAAAAATCCCACCAGAGCTAATCGTTAAAGCCAACTTTAAAAAAAACTTTACGTTGTATGGCTTGGGTTTGAACAAGATTCTAGAATTTTGGTAAAAGCCAAAGTCTGGACCGCAGCTTAAAATCTCCAGCTTTTTCTTTAGGGTAGTGGTTAGCACATATGCTTAATAAGTGACACGTCTCAGAATCGTACCCAGGCTGTACCAAGCTTATCTTTAAAAGTTTTTGTTTATCTGGATTCAAACCTGAGAAGGTGTAACTTTATAAGAAGGTGTGCTAACCACTACCCTACAAAGACAGCTGAAGCAACTAAGCTGTGGAAAATTTAATCAGGTAATCAAAAATAAAAGAGCATAGCTACAAATTTTAAAAACTCATCATGATACAGCCTGGATTTGAAACCAAGAAGTAATCTTTGAGAAGCAGACATGCTAATCACTACCCTACAGAGACAGCTGGAGCAACAAAGCTGTGGTCCAGGCTTTGGCTTTTCCAAAATTGTATTCAGGTAAATAAAACCAACCAGCATAGCTACAAGCTTTAAAAACGTATCTTGGAACAACCTGAATTTAAACCTGAGATATGTGACTTTGTAAGCAGGTGCGGAAACGACTACCCTACAGAGGCAGCTAAAGCAATTAAGCTGTGGTCCAGGCTTTGACTTTTCAGTTGAATCAGGTGACCAAAAAAAAACCCAGCATAGCTACAAAATTAAATAATAATTCATTTTTGCATAGCCTGTATTCAAACCTCAGAAGTGTCATTTTGTAAGCAAGTGTACTAACCACTACCCTACAGAGACAGCTGAAGCAACTAAGCTGTGGTCCAGGCTTTGACTTTTCGAAGAGAGCTGAAGATCCATAGCTGTGGTCAATCAGGTAACAAAAACAACAACCAACATAGCTGCAAAGCTTGAAGAGTTGGTTTGTAAGTAACATGAGTTAAACCTGAGATGTGTCACTTCATAAGCAAATGTGCTAACCACTACCCTATCAAGAGAGCTGGAACAGCAAAGCTGTGGTTCATGCTTTGACTTTTACTAATGTTTAAACCAGATAAACAAAATAAAAAAGAACTGCCTTTCTGCAAACTTTTACAATTTGATAGGTCATGGATGGGGTTTGAAGCTGAGATGTGTTTGCTTCATAAGCAGATATGCTAACCACTACCCTACCAGGAGAGCAGGGGAACCATACCTGTGGTCCATACTTATACTAAAGTTCAATCAAGTAACAAGAAAAAACAACCAACATAGCTGCAAACTTTAAAGAATTTGTTTGTTAGGGATGGGATTTGAACCTGAGACATGATGCTTCTTAAGCAGATGCACTAACCACTATTCCACTGAGCAGGAGAAGCAGTGCTTTGGTCTATGCTTTAGCTTTCACTAAAGTTTAAACCAGTTAAAAAAACTTACAGCCAGCACAGCTGCAAACCTTACAAATTTAATTTGTTTCAGCCTGGGTTCAAACCTGAGACACATTACTTGGTAAGCAGATGTGCTAATCCTGAATCCTTCCAAGAGAACTGAAGAGCCACATGTAGCTGCTGTACTAAGGGGCTATTATTTGTTTTGGGTGTAGACGGGAATAATGTCACTGGTTAAATGATTAAATGATGATCTTGCAAACCAGTTGTGGTCTTGCAGGCAGGCATTTATACAGACACTTGTGGGTTCCTAAGCAGTATGGAGCTGGAGTGGCTAAGCTAGCACAAGCAGCAGCATGTGCTGGAGACTTGTTTGTGTTTGGTGTGGAGATGTGAGAATCAGGACAACCTGATCAGATGTAACTTTTGCTGCTGGATAAGTGATGGGTGCTTGTAAGAACTGGCAGATCATGTGTATGGCGCAACTTTTCGTTGAGGACATTGAGGATGTATTCGGAACCATGATTACGGGGGTTCTGCTGATTGGATTAGGCGTTGCTTTGGTATATCGCGAAATAAAAAAAGTTGTTCAAAACCCCTTACCACTATCCAACATGAGCGAGAGTGTAGGAAGAGCTACTGTGACTACTCAGACTGTAACATTTGTGCGCGGAATGGATTCAATTGGAGCTTGGAGAAGCTATCAGTTCTGAACTCAAAAATGGAAAAATTGGAGAATTTGAGAACCACTATTCATGAATGCTCTGTGTGAAATTTGAGTTAATTCGAGTCAAAACAAACCTAATCTGGTTTTCGGCACCCATGCTATCTATGGTTTGGCCTTGAGGCTGCGCCGTAGAGAATGTAAAACTCCCCCAGAGTCTTTTTCGTGTTCACATACCTCGAGAGGATCGTAGGTTGGCGGGGCTTTTTTTTAAATCTCCAATGTTTCCCGATGTTACCATATTCTAATTTCCTTAGTTTCCCTGTCTTGCCTTTCACCCCCCAACCTACATTGTTTATTGCATGTTCGGACGGGTCGGCTTAGTTGCTCCAGCAGTCTCTGTAGGGTAGTGATTAGCGCACCTGCTTTTCAAAGGTTACTACCGTACTTGGGTTTGAATCCAGGCCGTACCAAGATGAGTTTCTAATGTTTGTTGCTATTCTTGTAGCCTGTACCACTGGTTACTTGTTCCTAGCTATCTCTGTAGTGTAGTAGTTAACATATTTGCTAAGCATGTTAGAGGGCACAGTTTCCACCAATGAGTAAGCTTTTGGTTCTTACTTTACCTGATTGAATGTTTTGTAAGAGCCAAAAACTGGACCACTGGTTAGTTGTTAACAGTTATCTAATACAACGGCAGTTTTTTTGTTATTAAATGTTGGCGGCAACGCTTAGCTCTTGTGGTAAAGTTTGTCTCTAATAAACTGAAAATCTTTTGAAAAGATAACATTTTTTTACAACCAAATTAAACTAGAGCAGTTTCCTCCAAGCCTAGCACATTGTATGTAACTAAACAATGGCTTGGTGACTCACAGATTTAGCATTAAGGGAAGTTTCCTCAGATTCCCTACCCAACAAGCTACATATACTTCTTTAAAAGGGTGGGAATAAAAGTAAAAAACGTTTTACAGCAACTCAACATTATTAATCTGTTTTTGTCAGTGAGTATAAAAAACTACAAACGTTTAGAAAATTACAAATTAAACTCATGACAAAAGTAAATATTTTAACCAAAATGATTTATTAATAGAATACATTCAAACAATATTTTGAAAAACAATATAACCACAAATAGAGAATAATAATAATAATAAAACATTAAAGTATTATTTTTGTTAACATTTTAGGGTTATGGTTTGTGACAAACACCACGATGTACATTTAGCTCTCAGTTGATACTATAATTAGCATTTTAAATATATAGCTCTGAATAATTATTATTTATAGTTTTGTATGATCAACATCAAAGTAGGCTCTTGCTGAGAGTTCATAAAATACATCCTTGTTCTAAGCATAGAAATATATGAATGCTGTTTTCAGTCCATTGAGTTTCATTCACGATGACGAGTTCCAATAGACGCCATCGTACTCGGTCTGAAAACCTAGTTTGTGCCACCCACAATAGGGCAGAGTGGGGTTTGGGACACAGCCGTGGTGATTGTAATGGGTGGAGTAAGTACTGCAGCAAACGGGACGGGCGGGAGGAAGGACGAACAGCCGAAGAGCGGAGAGGGGAACCTGCTAAAGATGTTAGATCACCTAACATTAAAAGCAAGAAACACATTCAGTGCGTAAAGTCTCAGGCAGGTAACGCTTTATAGATTCTCAGTTGCTATTCTGACAGTGATGTTCCGAACGATTAATATTGCAAAGTCATCGAAAGTCAGAATAACGGCGATGACCGAGCAGAAATATGATGCGATGTAATAACTCACTGACCGTGCCGTGCGGTGATTCTGCATGCAATATCTATTGTATTAAATTAACTGTCCATTCGTAATGGTTTAATAGACATTTAGCCTTTGGCTGGTGATGTCATCAAGAAACGTATGAGGTGATCTTCAGATGCAATGATCTTGTAAAAGATACCTAATTATGTGTCTTAATGATGGTCCAGTAACATGATGTCCATCTAAACTAAATGTACAAAAACGTTTGAATCTTTGATGACTCATTCCAGTGAACAAGCAATCGCATTCTCTAACCATAGTTTTCTTCACTGTGAGATGTATATATCAACCGAATGAAGGCGAATGAAACTGGTTTATTAGTTTCCATTATTTTTGAGATAAGCATCCATTGGAAATAAAGTTATGCTTTGTAGGTCACGTGACAATTTTAAGGGCCATGTCAAGTTCTGGATATGTTTGAACATCTATTGGTGAACATGGTTTGCCAGTTGTAGAGGAGGCATCTTTATTAATACACAGTTATTGAGTTTTTTTCTGTCTGTGTGTGCGATTTTTATTTAGAAATTACATACCTTAGTAGTCATTATAACGGACACTTTATTCACATTGCAGGTGAAAACTTCATTTTCATTTTTAAGAGTATGTTGAAAGCTTTGATTGGAATTTGTACCCTGCATCTCACATCCATCTTTTTACTCTTCTGGGCCACTATCGATGATGTAAGTAAAACTTTATGTATTTGTATTAGCAGCTTTAAAATACAACCCCATATCTGTAAATATTGGGATGGCATTTAAAATGCAAATAATAAAATGCACGTTCTTTACTTTCACTTTTATTTACTTGCAGATAATATGAAACTAATATGATAGATATTTCATTTTTTGTCTGTTAGCTTAATTTTATGTTAACATATATCCATTCGTGCATTTCAGGCAGGAACAACAACACATATGAAAACAATTAATCTTGATTTTAAACAGGTGATGTGAAAAGGCGTTTCTAATTAGGATTATGTATTGTAATTGTAATTAGTATCCATGAAAGGTTGAGTCTTTGAGGAGCAAAGGTGGGCAGAGGATTGTCAACAAATGTGTGAGAAAATTATTACAATGTTTAAAGACGATGTTTGTCAAGAAAGTTTGGCACAGCCCCATACTATGACAGACATTTGGTTACTGAAAAGTGACCTGATGGTCTGTTTAATCTTTGGTCCAAATTGTCTCATTAAAGGCCAATAAAAAAGATAAGGAATACTGATTCATCTGACCATCCTAAATGCCTTCATGCCCATAGATGTTGATGCTGCTTCTGAGCATGGTTAACACAAAGCATCTTTTTTTAACACAGTAAAGTTTTGTGTCAGTTGTGAATGTAATTTTACTTGATAGGATTTCCAAAGTACACCATTGCTCATGGGGTTCTATCAGCTATTGTTGAATGCTGATTCTTGATGCAGTGCCGTCTCAGGGGTCGGAGATCATGGTTCTATAGCGCCTTTGCTTTTTATGCACTGAAATTCCTCCAGATTCCTTGAATCCCTTACTAATATTATGTAATGTATCATTCAGTTTTTGTTTTTTATATTTTTGCACACATTCATTGACAGACCAGACATCCACTGCCTTCCATTTTGCTCCTTAAAGACTCAAAACCCATTTATGGATACTGCTTTAGTACCAAATAATTATTACAATCACCTGTTTGAAATCACTTTGTTTAATTTTAACCTCATTAATAGCACCAAATTGCCCTATCCTAACTTTTTTGGAATGTGTCATGGGTCTGAAATGCAGGAAATGATGTTTATTAAGAACTGAAAATAAGGTGACCAGAATAAAAACACAAAATATGTTGGGGCCATACTTGTTTTTGCAATTACATTTAAAAAATAGATTTTCTGCATAATAATGTATTGTCCAAAAACAAATTAACCCTTGGCGAGTGAGGTTTTGTGCCCTACAATGGTTTTGTGCCTTGCACTCTGGCTAGTAGCCAGGATAAAGGGTATAATAAATGAATGAATGAAACTAATGGTTAACAGAAGTTTCGGTTATTTATTTGTGGACTTATACCATATTGTCAGGCCTGGTGGTTTACAAGGACCATGTACACAGACCTATGGGGGAGATGGGTGATGGAGAAGAATGATGATGTCTGGATATACATGGATATCCCAACGTCTTTCCGAAAAGGTGAGTCAATGATAATTTGGTAAGAGACTGTGATATTGTGTAGTTTTTGGCTGACATTTCCCTGACTGAAAACTTAATAATATATAACAAATATGCTGGACACAAACATTTTATCGTCAAAACATGGGTATGGTTACCCCCACCTTTGCTACTACAACAGCCTTTGGTCTAAAAGGGTTTCCCACTGGATTTTGGAAGATAACTGTGATATCCGATGTTGGATAATAAGCCTTGGCAGCCTCATTTTTGGCATTCCAGTGCATTTTCAGGGTGCTGGAGTTGAGGTCAAAATACTGTGCAAGCCAGACAAATTCTCACTCAAAGGTGGCAAACCAATTCACTGTGGACTTTATTGAAGGACAGCAGGATGGAAAGTTGATAATCTGGTTTGAAACCTATAGACCTAGCATGTTGAGAGTCAATGGGGTATCAGTACAACTAAGTCTACTGCCACCGTTTGTCTACGAAGAACTCAGAAAAGTATGTTTAAATGTGTTACAAGTGGGTCCTGCTAACATAGCAGACTTCAATAGTTAGGGGTGTCGACATACTTTTGTACATACAAAACTTGAAAGCTTTATGTTTATCCAAAATATTTTTTCAATAACAAAATCTGCAGTTTAGACGGCTTGTTTGCTGGACTATACTATACAATCACATGTCATTTGTCAGCCTATTTCTCTGGAGCATATGATCTTTCTCTGTGCACATTTTGTACTTTTATATATGTGTTTTCACAGATTGTGTCACTAACCCACATTTTTTATTGAGTGACATCATACTATTCCTACATAAAGTGGCTGGTGAATTACTGGAGTTATTTGGTTTTTGTACCCATATCTGATGTGTATACATTTTTAGCCCTAATTGTATGGGAGACCATAGACCTTTTGGAAGCATGAATGTGTCTTCATACTGCTTCTTAAAGATTACCTGCAGGCAGTTCAGGCCTTTGCCGTGTTGGCCTGCCTCTTTGCAGTCATCTCCCTGTGTGTGTTCATATTTCAACTCTTTAAACTGGGGAAAGGAAAGAGATTTACCATTTCTGGCGTCCTGCAGCTCATCTCATGTGAGTATCTGTTCATCATATTTAAAGTATATTTACTTGGGAATTTTCCAGGAACATGTTGAGTAGGGGTAATGGTGGTGGCCCAGTGCTTAAAGTCATGAACTTCTTAATTAAAAGTCAATAATCAAGAAATAAGTATCTGCTACATAAAGTAAATGTAAGCCAAAGTAATAGATGCTTGACCAGCATTTTACACAGCACCTAGCACAAGTTCTGGGTACAGAACTGGTTTATTTGTGAACAGAAACGGATATAATACTACACATCTGCTAAATGCTGTAAATGAAAGTGATTTCATGACAACATATTGTTTTACATGTACATTTTACCAGATTTATTGAAAATTGAATTTGTTTTTGTCAAGTCCTGCACCATTTGTAGTCGTGGAATGTATGATGCTATATTAAAGTTTAGAGGGTGAACGAACTTATGCTGGAACATACATTGCCTTCTTTCTTAACATATAAGATTGAAAAAGGCTTTAAACACAATTGGTTACAGCTCTTAAAATGCAAAATATTTTAGCTTAAACAGCCTAATCAGCAAGACAGTAAGATTTCACAAATATCAGGTATGACTTTTTGAGCTACACATTAAAGTGACACATCACAAGTTTAGAAGGGATTTAGTATTAAATCAAACCTTTAATTATGTGTTTTGGTCACATCTTGCTCTATTAGTAGTCATGTAATGTATGCTGATAAATACAAGGCTATGTGTGTGAGTGAAACTAAGCTGGAACATACAGTTCCATACACAAATATAACAAAAACTCTCAGGATTGGGTCTAAATGGCTGTGTGGCCACAAGAAAACTTGTTAGTAAAGCTATGCTATGGAGAATAAAGCTTAGACTCTGGAGTGTTGAGCATGACTGGGTAAAAAGGGAAGAGTAGGAAGCGATGCATATGTCATGCATAATGCACATAGAACAAAGAATTGGAGTTAGTGTTATGACCTGAAGTTGCTTCAGTTTGTCAGGTTGAGGCTCAACAACGATGTGTCAATAAAATGATTTTATCTGAGTATCCAAACAAACTTTGGGATGTTCTAGAGAAGACTTGAGTGGTTCGATACCATTGTGGTCTAAAATTAATGTGACTTTGGGTGGGAATAAATATGCTGAAATAATGTATGTTGCAAATGTGTGTTGCTATCAAACAAAAGACAGTCCAATAAAACAATGCAGTATGTGACATTTTGGACGCGGCCGTGTAACTGGTAAATCCATACCATACATGTCAAGGGTTTGGAGTGTATATAAATAGACTTAATTATAAAAAGAATTTATTAAGAAGGATGCCATCACTATTCTTCCCACAAAACTAAAATCCTTGTAAAGTGTAGCTTATGACATCATACTTGATGGGTGTGAAATCTCTGTGCTTCCTCTAGTTGCCTAAACTGTTTAGGCTTTAAACAAAAAGAAATGAGCATTTAAGGAGATGTAAGCACTTGTGTTTAACGCCTTTTTTTAATCACGCCCCCTCTCTCCAGGCTTCTGCATCATGGTGGCCTTGTCAGTCTACACAAACCACTTCCACACAGATGAGAAGAATGGCTGGTATGGCTGGTCATACATCATGGCCTGGCTTGGCTGGCTGCTTACCCTCATCAACGGAGTCATCTATATCATTCTGCGCAAGAGGGTGGATTGAATCCAGGGTGGTTACAGCTCAGGACACAAAAATAAGGACAAAAAAATAAGAACGCTGTCATGGCTAGCTAGTAAATACTAGTTGGCAATTGCCATTGGCCTCATTTGCTTCTTATATCAATTATTTCTTTGGATCTAGTTCCAGACAATGAACCACGCCAAGTGCCAGAGGATGCGTGTTAATTTTAAGGGTCAACAAGTTGATTCTGGCTCTTGGTGTTTCTCCAGAATATTTATAATACAGGTATTCAACGTTTAATATTTGCAGTCTGTGAATCAGGACATTGCCCAAAATGGACCGAACATTATCATAGTCACGTAGTCCTTCATGCTGTAAGGTAAATATAAAGGGTATTGTCACAAGAAAAGTGTGTGTTAAGGATACATAAATGAGTGAGGGATACCGCCGAAAAAACAAGTGAAACCCTTACATCTACAATGCATTCCTAATGCCACATTTCTAATATATGGTAATTCACGTGTGTGTAAGATAGTCATGTACGGTTGCGATCCTATGCTATGATGGACCTGATACTTTTGTTTGACAGAAGTCGAAATGGATTAATTGACAGTATTATGAAAAACATGGAAGATCAGCCATATGAAAGAGACGAGTTTGAATAGTAACCAGTTCATATAGTTCTATATAGTTCATATAGACAATTATAGACATAGTGGGGTAACAAAATGGCATTTACAGCTTGTTACAAATAAGTAGCAAAAATTCATCAGAATCATCACAACACTGTTTTTAAATTTACAGGAACGACCAACGAGCACACAACCGGTAACATAGTTACTTTTACACACACACACACACACACACACACACAAACCAGAACACACAGAGCGAGACATGCACACAAAACGAACTTGTGCTCTTTAAAGTCAATGCTTGTACTAGTAAGGTGCCCAGCAGCTTCAACATCTGAACTTTTTTTTCAATTAAATTTAATTGAATTCAATTTTATTTATATAGCGCTTTTTACAACGTAGCATTGTCTCAAAGTAGCTTTACAGTAATACATTATCTAAAAGGCCAATCCCAAGATGAGCAAGCCTAGGGCGACAGTGGAAAGGAAAAACTCCCTATAATGGTAGGAAGAAACCTTGGGAGGAACCAAGACTCAACAGGGGAC